>JAANBB010000279.1:0-54114 GCA_014621425.1 Cylindrodendrum hubeiense
GGCGCCCGGTCCGGTCGCTCCCTCTCCTTGCCACTCAACATGTCTTGATGCTCGCGGTGTTTTAATGCTATGTCAAAAGAGGATTCTGGATGGGTCAGAAACTGCACGCACGCCTGTTGGCCCTACGCAGGTCGCCCGCTCACACGCCCCTCCTCTCGGGGCCATTGGCCATTGGCCACTGGCAGCTCAAAGGTACAGACAAGACAAGGAAAGACAAGCCGCGAGTACGGGTACACTCCAGACACAGCAGGCAAACGGACCCCCGCCCCCGTTCGGGCGGACCAGTGTTTCCCAAGGGCGGCGCCACCAAGTTGTCTAGTAACTAATGACAAGCTGGAGTCCACAGCAGTCGATATGACAGGTCTGTTGCTGCCGCCGCCGCCGCCGGCACCCAGCATGCCTACCCAGACCCTCGGCCGGCCACCTAGCGATCATCAGATGGCAGACGAGCCCACATTAGCCTTGTGCAGGGTACGTATTGAAGCTTTCATCGTGCCCGTACTCTCCCCTTGACCTTTCCCTTCCCGGCCTTGCGAAGCATCGCCGGACGGCATTGCCATACTCTGATCGGCTCCTAGTCTCTGGCCGTCCCAAAACCATAAATCCCATCTTGCCCCCACACCTTGCACCAGTCCAGACCATCGCAAGCCTGCTGATACATTGTCTCTTGACTTCTCTTACAACCTCATCGTCCGGGTCCACCCTATCCACTCCCCCACGTTTACCATACCAGCCTGCCATCGCCAACACAAGCCTTCCACCATGTCCCTATCTCAATATCACCTGCTGGCGCCCTCACCCCAGATACTTGCCTGGGACGGCCCAGCCGAGGAAGCGTCCCCTGCAACAACCGCTCCCGAGGAGCGCAATGGCGTCCCCTGCCGCTGGGACGCAGCCGGCAGCCTCTTGGATGCACCATACGCCATGGACCGTGCTGTGATAACCCACAAAGTCCCAGGCACTCGGTGTCCAACATGCGCCCTCGCCGGCAAAGAGGTCTGGGTGATCCCAGGCCGTTGTTGCGGATATTGCGGAACTCCCTGCGACTAAACTTGAAAGATGTGGCTACTCTACGCAACGCCGAGGAGGACACCAGTGACCGACTCTGTCGGTAACAGCCTCGTTCGGGAACTTGACGAGCAGTTCATGAACATTTCGAGGCCAAACCGCGTCTGGGACGCGTTGGCGTCTTCTGCAGAAGAGATGACGGACACTTGATCAATCTAGATCAGACCAACTCAGGGCAACGGCGGAAAACAAAAGGGATTGGGCGTTGCAAAATCTGCGTGGGATTGTTTCGACTCATTGCGGGAAAAACGACCATCATTTTTTTTACGACTTACGAGGCTCTGAAAAACATCGAGCTTCGGGTCCTGCTGTGACGAGCGGCCGGCACTGTGTGCTAAAACCGGAAGGATGCCTTCTCTTGGACCGCCACCGTCCTGAAGGATGTCTCAAGTCGTCACATACGAACAAGGGCGCGTTTGCCCTGGTTTCTTTCCCAGGGGGATATAATTGCGAATGGGAAATATCACTACACGATTGTGAAGGCAGGGCAGGTTGAGAGGGAAACACAAAGGGCACGTTGCTATTCTGGGCATTTACCTCCGATGGGAAGGGATTTCATCACTGTGGTCTGGGACGGAGCGTTGGGCCATTCTGGGGCTTACAGCATCGTCGGACGGACTTTTTTTTGGTCGTACCGGGAGCATGGGATGCGTCGACGATCTGGGCATCTGGGCTTGCATGAGCCACCCCTGTTGCAGTGTCGCAGAGCGACTTGCTCCCGATAGCCTGGATGAGGCCGACACCTGGCCACGGCGGCGATGAAATTGAACAGATACATCATTATGTGGGAGGCGATAATTGTATTTCGGCTAATTAAATATGATATGCAATGAACACTCTCTCAAGGAGCACACAATTGAAGCAATTTCATTGTAACGTATGGCATCACCGTTGCTTTGACTTGGAGAGGCGACCTGAGACATGTCGGCGGAGGGGGTACGGTCCAGACCCCTCGGCAGTGTTTTCAAAAGGAAGAAATCTTCGCCCACTCGTCTCATCCCACCGTGCTGGACAATGGTGGCTGGCCGCTGGTCTGAATGCAGTAGGGTCCTTGAAGTTGTAACTGCGCCACGTAATCCCAGGGCAGAGGTATCAAGTGTCATATATCAACTCTCAGATTGACAAGCCAGGCTGAGCCTCATCCTCAGCTTCGAGATTTCGCGAAGTTCCATGCACAACACTCGATGCTTACGTCGAGATGACGCAATGGCTACGCTCTTTGGGGGCTGATTCCTCAAACTGTCATTGCCAATCCATGTCTCACAGCGCTGGCGGCGTCCTCCGTTGCGCCGCCATGCGATAAGGCCGGAGCAGGCTCCGGTGACGGGGATTGGCCCACGCTCACCGGGCTGGGGACTCGGCTCCGGTCGCCGGAATTGTTCTCGCTGCGGCATGGGTGTAACGGCCGAGGGTCGGCAGCTCGGCCCTGGGCCGCTAGAGCCCAGAGGGGATTGGCGGGCAATCAAATTGCAGCGCGGGCATTGGGTGCGCACACGCCTCCGCCCGAAACCCCAGAATCCGCACTTGCCGTCGGTGCCCTCCACGTTTCCCCCTTCACCCCGCCCCCATTTTCCGAGGTTGCGCCAGCATGTCTCGTCTTGCTCCTCACCCCAACTTCCCGCGCCCGCGCCGTTGACATTTGCCCTCCGCGACCCCCGTGTGCCTGCCCATCGCGCCCGGCGTCTGGCTCGCCCTGCTATCAAATCCATATCGGCCCGGTCCGGCTCCGTTGTCGTTCTGCTGGAAGCTCACAATGGCAGGAGCGGAGCAGAACGGCATCGACATCCTGTGTGACGCGGCTGGTTCCGACATGCTCCTGTCCTCTCTCTTCTCCCTCGCATCCCCCGCCCAGGACCCGAGCCAGAGAGGCCGTCAGTTGCAGCAATCGCAACAACAGCATTCGAACCAGCAGCAGGGCCAACAGCAGCAGCCTCCCCCACCGTCCGTCCCCCAGGAGAGCACGCCCCAGAGCGGGCACTCGTCGCTGCCGGCCAAGCGCAAGCTCTCGGATGCGTCACTTTCATCTCCATCACACGTCTGCCACATCTGTCGGCGCGTCTACGAGCGAGCCGATCACCTCACCCGGCATCTGAGATCTCACGAGAATGCCCGCCCGTACCAATGTTCCCGCTGCCCCAAGCGGTTCAACCGAGCCGACCTCCTCACCAGGCACGAGACCACCCACGATCGAGATGGCGTCGCCAAGGACCGGCCCTTCATACGGCGGAGCGACAGAGCCGCCGAGGCCTGTTTGAACTGCGCTGCTTCCAAGGCCAAATGCGAAGATCAGAAGCCGTGTAGCCGCTGCCGAAGCAAGAGTCTTCCTTGCCAGATGCCGTCCCGGCGTGGGAACCAGTACCGCACAGACTCGCAGGCCGGCATGTCACCCTCGGAGGCTTCGACCATGGCTTCGGTCATGGGCATGGACAACCAGGGATTCGCATCAGGCGACTCCGGCTACATGACCAAGCCCCCGACCATTACTCAAGCTCCGTTAAACGATGGCCATGGAGATTACGAGGGTTCGGCTTTCCTCGGCACGTCCAGCATGGATGGTCTCACGGACGATCTCATGTATTTCAACCCAGTCCACAATCTCTTTCAAGACATGGACTTTTCATGGGACCTGGATTTCGACGGTTTTACAATCCCAAGACTGGATGTCAATGGCCCAAGTCCCCAATCCACAAGCACCGTCAACTCCAAGCGATCTTCCCGCCATACGGGCCGTGATGCGTCTCGGGGACACGCGGCGTTCAAGCGTTCACCGTGGATATTTGAACCGGATATGAAAGACTATGTCCATCGCGAGACCGAAGCCCTGACCCTCGATGACGAGGCACTTCCGGTATCCTCGGCGTTGGAGAAATTCGTCACTGGCTCAAAGACTCGGCTGCAAATGCCGTCTCACATGCGTGATCGTCTGTTTGCAATGGTCCTGGCCCATAATCCGAACCCACAACGAGTTCCGTCTTTTCCGTCTCTGGAACTTCTGAACTACCTCGTCCAGGCCCATTTTGCCCAAGAAGAGCGGAAGTGCGATGCATTGATCCACAAAGCCTCCTTCGACCCGGCGACAACGATTCCGGAACTCCTGTCTACCATCATTTCGAGCGGTGCCACGTATATTTCGGTCCCCGCTATCTGGCAGTTCGGCCTTGCTCTCGATGAAGTTGCACGATTGGCTATTGCTGGCCGGGTGAGTTCCTAGTCCCATAATCCCCCCGACTCGCTGAGACAACTCGTCTTCACCCCTGGCGCATGACACAGTGCTTACCACACCGACGATGAGTCGTTTCAACGTTTTTAGATACGGGCTGACCAATTATCTGCAGTTTGAGGGCTCAAATTCCACAACTCGAGATCTGATGACGCATCAGGCAATGATGCTCCATCTGGATGTCGGGCAATGGAGTGGGTTCAACCGTAAAATGGAAATCGCCGAAAGTTTTGTTCAGCCCCTGTTAACTGTGAGTCTGTCTCGCCACCTAATTTGGGCTTGATTACTGATATCATGGAGATGCTTCGACGGTCTGGAAGAACCTCCTTTTCCTCGGATTCTGTCTCACAAATGCCATCGATATCTGACTCCCCTGAAGTCCTGGATTCAAAATGGCGACAGTTCATCGTATTGGAGTCTTACAAGCGGTATGTTACTCGTCAATTCTGACAGACGCGTCTGCTGACCACCATACAGACTTGTCATTCACATGTTCTTTCACGATATCCAATCATCCATTGCACTCTGTAAAAATCCGCTCATGTCATACAATGAGCTCTGTTTCACCCTGCCGGCCTCGCGTGACCTTTGGAGAGCACGGACTGCAGAGGAGTGGCGGGATGTCTCTCTAACAAAAAAGCCAATGCCTAATGGCGGAATCCCGCGAGTGGCCGAGGTGACGCAGTGCATGACGATTCTGGATGACCTTGAAGACCGCATTGACATCGAACTCTCGTGTACTGCCCTTCTTCACGGATTCTGGGGCCAGATTTGGTCGTACCGAGATGCTGTCAAGTTTCATAGCTCGGGAGGCCCAAATAGGCGTGGCGGGTCGTCACCGCCATTGTGGCTCAAGACCCAACATCAAGAGCTCTACCGAGACATCGCCGAGTTTTCGAATCAGATCCAACACTTGCGAAAACCAAAGCCGCAACTAGTTCTCCTTGCAGAGCTGTTCATGATGATCCTTCATGTATCGCCGGATGATCTGCAGCAATTCGCGGGTAAGAACGGAGAGGAAGAGGCTCGGAGGGCCGCCCACACTTTGGAAGAGAACTGGTTCTCGGGGTCTGAATCGCGGTATGCCGCTTGGCACGCCGGTCAAGTTTTCCACTGGGCCCGAAAGCTGGCACCGACTTCCTTGCGGGGATTCAATGCCATTGCCGTCTACTTTGCCAGCCTTACGCTGTGGGCCTATGGCCTGGCCACCTGCGCTCACTCGACGAATGGCCAGAAAGACGGCAAAGATCGCCGTGGTTCGACTATCGAATATGTGCTGATCGATGGAGAGGAGACGAGGGAGTCGCGGGCTTTCCTGCAACTTGACCGAGGCCTGCCGGGACTCACAATCAACGGAGATCCGAGCTCAAGTGCCGAGTCATTGTCCAACACTGGAATGGTCTTGACAATTGCTCGTAACGTCCTTCGAGACAACTTTCCAGTGCGCAAAGAGCCGCTGCCGCCTCTTGTCGAGAGCCTGGGCCAACTCCTCCGCGACTTGGGATCTGGCCTCGCGGGTCGAGCATCACGGGCGATGAGTGAAAACCCGCCTCCCGTTGGCGGGCGGTCTCCTTAGTGCTTGTTGAACTGATAATTAATGTTTTTCTTTTCCTGTATGATAAGACGAAGTGGGAGTTTCTGGAAGGAAAAGCGGTGCCAAGGGAATTGGCTTCTTGTAATGAATCATCGTGTCTATGGAGGAAAGAAGGCGAATGGACGCCTGCGAAGGTTGCGCTGTTGTGGCGCTTAGGCTCTTGTTTGGCTATCGTATCTAGGTACAAACCACTCACGCTCCTTTATTTGGCTGTTGACAAACAGGTCAAAGCTCTGTGCGAATTTGCTTGGCTGTGACTTGTTTGGGCGGGAAGCGTATGTGCAGGAAAGGCGCATCAGCAACTCGTTTGCTATTGCCACAGTTGTTCACAGCTGGCAAACACTCTGGCGCAACCGAGTTCCTATTGTCAACATCCATCCTTCATGTTTTGATCTCTGCTTCTTTGGTGAGATAAAAACATCCTTTGGATAACACATCCTTCTCTTTTAATCCTCGTCTCAACTTCCGAGCACTTGTTAACGACCACGACCTGAACCACATCAAGACCCTAGCATCGGCCCACTGTGGGCGACCATTTCATCGATGGCTCGTGTGATTACGGAGATGCTCGTCTTTGAGCGTGCTCACGACGGACAGATAACCAAGCACTTCGAAAACATCTGCCAAGCTTGGGGCGGGCCTCTGTCCCAGGCCGCCTTCCTTGACATCCAAGAGAAGCTCGCCGATGCCGAGGCCTCCGTTGGTCACATGTCACACTGGATCCTTCGCATGCCCGAAGAGCCGCTGGCGCTTATTGCAAGCTGCACGACCTATACGCGGGATGCTATTGCTACGACCGGCAAGGGCACGCGCAACAGCAAGGCCGTCATCGTTTCGAACGTCTTCACACTCCCCGAGCACCGGATGCGCGGCATGGCGAAGCTGCTGCTCACGAAGCTGCTGGATCACATGGATCAGGGCAAGTTGGGGGACGCAGAGTTCAGCGTGGTTTACGGGGATGTCTACACGGACTTGTTCGAGGGACTAGGGTGGAAGCCACTTCCGGCAACGCAGCTGCGCATCACGCTTGGTCAGATGAAGAAGCTGCAGGAACGCAAGGGTGTCACGGGAGCCAAGTTCCTGGGGTATAAGGACGTTTGCGAGCTCTCTGATGCGGACATCAACAGCAGCAAGCTCCGCCTCTCGGGGCACCGGGACCGCAAAGCCCACGTCCAGATTCTCCCCACTAAGCCCTTGAAGTGCTGGCACCTGATGCGCTCGAAGCTCTTCGGCCAACACCTCAGCCGGGACAAGTTGTCCAACCAGCGCCACGGGGCGAGCTCGCACGTTGGGCAACCAGCTTGGACGTGGTGGGTGCACGACTACGGCGCGCGGCGACTCTGCATCGCGCGAATGTTCGTGGCGCGTCGCAAGGGGATGGAGGATGTCGTGCGGCCGCTTCTGGAGGCGGCGGTGGTCGAGGCGTCGTTGAGTGGGTTGCGCGAGGTGGTTATCTGGGAACCAGGCGAGCAGATCGTGCAGGCGGCGGCGATGCTTCCGAAGGTTTACGGCCAAGGAGTGAGCGTCTCGCAGGGGGAGAGGTCGGAGATGGTGCCATGCATGCGATGGAAGGGCGGTGAGGACCGGGATGTTGTGTTGGAGGAGAGGGAGTTGTACGGGTGGTCCTAGATGGCAGTGAATTTAGGCTGCAGGAGGGAAGAGGACGAGTTGAACAGAGCTTGGGGCTTACATGGTGCATGTTTCGTGTAGGAGCGTGACGCAGGGCAGGGTTGAGGTCGACGGAGGATTGTGGACTTCTCTCCGTGGCGAGATAGCGTACATCCAGGGCGCCATAAATGCCAATTCAGGGCCGGAAAGCTCTCGTTCGGTTAATCGAGGCCCAGCGCAATTTTTCCGTTTATCGTCTTGTCCTCTTCTCTCCCCCGACGGGCTTTGTGAAGCTGTTGATTATTCTCCCGGCTTAAACCGCCGGGATCTGCAAAGCTCCTGTGGGGCCGACCATCGGAGGATGCAAGCCCGAGGAAGTGGGGGCGGGGTTAGCCTCTCCTCCTCTCCACGATTCGGATTACAAAGAGGGACCGCGGAATTGAAGTAGCTAAGAAGACGGCGCGCGATCTCTCCTTTCCTTTTCCCTTCTTGAACCGTCTACAACCGCAGCTTTGAAAACCCTCACCCGTCCCCCGCATTTACGCGTGCTGCTTATTTATAGCCCTGTCCCGCGCGGCTTTTATGAACCCTCGGCTGTTTCCGAGAGCCTCGACGTTGCTTCGACCTTCAATTGCGAGCGCCGGCCGACTTTACACCCCACGAATTGGACTGTCTGCGAGATCGATTGCCCAGGGCTTAACCACTGTCAAGATGGCGGACCGCGTGCACCGAGTTACCATGTTCAAGATGCCTAGCAAGGACGACCAGGCCAAGCTGTTCAAGCAGTACGAGACGCTGGGTGCCGAGCAGCAGAGGGTGAGTGATGCATTCCTGGTTCTGTGCTTCCATTGTGCTTCCAATTCGCTAACTTGTGATTGAACCAGAACGGCAAGCCCTACATCCTGTCCATGGTCGTCGGCCCTGCCGATGAGGACGCCCGCTCCCAGGGCTACACGCTCGTGTCCAAGACGGAGTTTGCCAACATGGACGACATGAAGTACTACGATGTCGATTGCAAGGCCCACGACGACCTCAAGGTCTTTGTTAAGACGCTGGACGTAGAGGGTGTCTTGACCGTCTACTTCAAGCCCACCGTCATTGGTGGCACCGATAACTAAGACAGTAGATGAACCTATGTCATTTTCCATAAGGATCAGAGTTGCAATACAAAGGAAATAGACTATCATTTGGACCAGTCTATTCATGACCATGGGCGGTCGTTGCACTTTTGCGTATTGGCCTGTGACAACCCGTGACAGCATCCCCGCGTATTACTCGAGTCCGTCCGAGAAGCTATCCGGAGATGCCGTTAGGGCATGTAAGCTTACGTGACTGTAGTATACTAGCTCTGTTTGTTAAACTACCGCAGTTACCGAGCTCCAAATACGGTTTGGGACGTTGCAGCTCCAAGCCAGAAGCGTCGTTGGTATTTACTCCGTACGGCTGATAGAGTTGTCGTGAGCCGCCCTTGGACTGTGATATAAGCCGGCAGACTATAAACTAGCAATGGTCGATTGGCCCTTACTGCATTATTAAGAGTAACTGGTTCATGTTGAGCGCGACTCTTATTGTGCTGTAAAAATTTCATACCATTTAATTTATTGCCGTTGGTTTTCTGCTCAACAACTTCTCCTCGGGCAAAGAGGCTGCCTGGAGCACGCAGCGACGTAGTTGGGGATATTATTGAAGAACCCATTTAACTTCTTTTACCCAATGAGGTCGCGTTTCAAAAACAAATGATGAAAAAGGAATCCTAGGTGGTTGAGGAGTTGGGTTTTAAAAGAAGCTTGCCTTTGATCAGATATCTACTGCTTACCAGGCTTCCACCAACAGCCAACCACCAAGCTTTGCAGAACTATCGGCAAGTATGGAAGTTCTGGGAGCGAGCTGTTGTCCTGGAGGAAACTGGAGGAAACAAAACCATCAAATGGCTATTTGACACCTACAGCATCGTTATGCGCAAATGATGGTTGGGTTGCGCTTTTGCGTGCGGTATCAGACAGCGATCAAAGTGTTATTGATGGTGTTTAATGGCGGAAATGACTTTTCATGAGAAGATGGCTAGCTTATAGTCACCTCGAAGGTCACGTGTAGGCTTTAGCCAAGTCGAGCATTTATGCTATTGTGTTGCGTGAGGAGGAATGCGATCCGGGGAATAACATGCCTGCTAACCCACGTCGATCCTGCATGGCTATTTCTGCTGGATCTGTTGAGATGGTGACGGTGATGGTTGGCGCTGCGGGTTCGCACCAGTTGAAACTGGAAGAGCTGATTGACGGCGCGGAGTGCAGTCGCCGTAACAACTCGCTGGGATACGTTTTGATCATTGCTGACCAAGTCTCCTCGTAACCAAGCATTTGGCCGTCTTCACTCTCGGAGGCGCAGCAGCGTAGCAGCGCACAATCATGGGATGGCCTCTGCATCAAAGACGGCCGGCCGCGACGCATCGATTGGCCACGGCGCGCCCGTTTACTACCCTGCCCGCCACGGCCCCACCTCCGGCTCAACCTGGGTTTCCTTTGCCGCCGTCCATTCGCAGAACCGGTTTTTCGGCGGCCTCAGACAAGGCCCCGGACCATGACGCAACCGCCCGTTTGTTCCCTGACCCGTCCGGGGATGATTGGCGACAACGCCGCCGGCTTGCGAGTCTTTGTTTCGGGCCATGATTGGCGGGCCCGCACCCGCGGCTGTCATGCTGCCTCGGTCTTGGCGATGCGCTCATGCGCTCATGCGCTCATGCGCTCATGCGCTGGCAAGCCGGTTCACTGCTGCTCAGTGCTCACCCCGGTCGGCTTTGGTCCTGTTTGTCGGCCCAAGTTGGCGCGCGCATCGCATCACTGCATTCCATGCTAAGAGTGTCTTGCATCATCATACATGGTGGGAGGGAGCTTATTTAGGCCTTCCCGCCCCCCAGGAGGCACCATCTTTAGCGTGAGCTTAGAGTCTGCTCATTCAATATTCATTTTATTTACTTAGCAAAAGACACACACCAACTTGATCGAACATCAACACCGCTCCACACCGCAGCCATGCTATCACGGTTCTCCGTCTTCTTCCCCTTGGTATTATCCTTGGTGGCCTTTATTCTCACCATCCTATGCCTGTTTGCAGGCCAAAAAGAGGGCTTCATGGAGGACTACGCCATTGCTAGGGTAAATCAGTCCCGCCTCAAAGCCATGCTCCAATGCTGACCAGTCAGGTAAATACATCAATGCTAGGACACAACATCCTCGACACCTCGAGCGATTCTTCCAGCGATGACGACGACAACGACGGAGGCCTCTTGGACACTCTCGGCGACAAGCTGGACGACATCAAGGACGAGATCACGGACACAATCAACGACATCACCGGCGAAATCGCAGACCAGCTAGCCGATGCCCTGGGAATTCACGAGTGGTACTCCATCCACGTCATGGACGCTTGCGAGGGGTATTTCAAACCAAACGCTACGTCACCCGGCGCTGGCCTCAACGTCACTGGCTGCACCCAATCCCCCCCTGCTAGTAAGGCCCCATCTACTTGTCCTGCATACTCCCCATGCATTTTGCCCGGATCCGTGATAAGCTAACCATGTGATACAGAGCGCTTCGATTTAAACAAGATGATCAACAAAGAGCTTAGCGTCGGTCCGCTCGATATCACTCTGGACGACCTCAACTGGCCGGACAGCATCGACGACGCCATCAACACCCTCAACTCGGCCCTCCTGGCCCTCTTCATCTTCTATGTCCTCGGCGTCGGCTTCTCTGGCCTAGCCATGCTTGCTTGCGTCGCAGGCTTCTTCCTCGCCGGGCGTCGCAGCGTCACCATCGGCAACCTGACACTTGCCGCCCTTGCAGCTACGAGCATCACCGTCGGCAGCATCATCGGTACCGTAGCGGCCCACAAGGGCGCCGACAAGATCAACGACCTCGGCGAGGACATCGGCCTCTCAGCTTCCATCGGCTCCAAATTCATCGCCCTCACTTGGGTTTCCTCTGCGTTCATGATTGCCGCCGCCGTGTACTGGACCGCGCAGATTTGCCTGATGAGGCGAGATAAGAAGCGCGAATGGAAGCATCGCAAGGGAAGCTACTAAAATACATCCGGTACGGTTCTGTGACGATTCTCTTTGAATGATGACGGCTAGATTTGGTTTGGGGGACCTGGGCAGCGAATGCAAAATTGAAAACAGGGGACCGCGGTGCACACATGATACCAGAGTGTTCTAGATGCGTTTCAGGGACATCTTGTCCCGAGACTGGGTTTCCTCGTTTATCACACGAAACATGCGATATGGATACATATATCGATTAATATAACTAGGCTTGTTTGAGGTAGCCGGTCTATCTCAACCTCATACAATAATTCTGACCCTCACCTTAATGTGCGAGACGTATGAATCACGTCTCGGTCTGTTGTGCATCCACACTCTAGCTGTCACACGGAGATCGTCAGTGCTTCCTGTTTCTGCAGGATCTAATCCCTCTTGGCCAGCGACGACTCACTGTGTCATTATTCGGTGGTTGCCCAATGAGGATATCAGAGCCGGGATAGCTGGGTTGACTCCCTGCTCAACTTCGGCCTGACAGAGACAGTATGCGACGTACGAAGCCTCGGTCGCTCAACGTAGGCCGACACAAATCCTCTAAGACGGTGTGAAACTCACTTTGGATGGAGAAGTCAGCCGATACATCGGTTCATTTCCCAAAATGGGAATGCTGGCA
This sequence comes from Cylindrodendrum hubeiense, assembly GCA_014621425.1. Lineage (NCBI taxonomy): Eukaryota > Fungi > Ascomycota > Sordariomycetes > Hypocreales > Nectriaceae > Cylindrodendrum > Cylindrodendrum hubeiense. Next base: position 12,200 of record JAANBB010000279.1, read on the forward strand.
TCGCTCAACTTCGCCCTAGTACATCGTCACAAAGATGCTCAATACACATGTGATTCATCGTCTTCCTCCACGTCTAGCGGATAGATGAGCAGACATCGAACATGCGTAAAATATGCCACTGGTCATTTCGAGTCCAATGCCTGCAATAACTCGACCATACACCTCGGGCTAAATACTAAAGGCCTCCAGTTCACAATACAAAAATACTCCTGTCATTACCCATCCCCTTTATAAATCAATGTATTAACGCCTGTTGTGCTTCAAACGCCGCAAAGTCATCGCCCAGGCCTGACCTGGAGGCTTGTGGAAATTGTTCGAGATGGATACCAAAACGTAAGGAAGGATTTTAAACAGAAGTGGTGTCGCGTGTAACGTCAGTCATCTCGGTTCCTGAATCACTACCTCGACGGGATGGGAGGTCATCCTTTTGCGAAGCCGTAAGTCTCTCGAGCGGAGCAGGGTGGCGTTCTAGAGTGAAAAGGGCGAAGACCACCATGACGGCGCAAACCAGCATCATGATTTTTATTTCTTCCGCAAAAGCACCTGCATAAACATGTCTTATCAGGTCCTGGAGATCCAGTGGAAGGTGAAGGCTTGAGAGTGGTGAACGGTGGAGATCTTGGAGTTGCTCCGGGGTCAAGTGCTCCCCCAGATACTCATTGACGTGGGCATTGAATATGACCGTGCATATTGATAGTCCAATGCAGCCGCCCAGTACTCGGGCTTGTGAAACTGCCCCTTGAGCAGAGGCTAGTTCACTGCGCTCTGCAGCTAGGATGCTTGTCATGATGGTCGCGGCAGAGAAGGAAAGGCCAACTCCCAATCCGAAAATAACTTGAAAGCCATATTGGGCTTTGACGCTGGCGTCGGGACCCGATAACATCGACATGAAGCCGACTCCGATGAGCTGTAGACAAGACGCCCCAAATAGAGTGATGGAAGTGTTGTTTTTCTTGCTGGATATCGCACCGCCTAAAAACGAGCCGATCGCGCAGGCGCCTAGCAAAGGGAGGATGTGTAACCCAGCCATGAGAACGCCCTCTCGATTGACAATTTGAAACCGTTCCGGGATGATAATCGAAAGGGAAATGTAAGGGAACCCCGTGAACATAGTCACCCTAAAGCTATGTTAGTAGGGATCATTAAAGGGCTAAAGATGGACTCACAGAAGTCCTGACGAATAGACCCGGCGAAGCATTAGCCGAATGGGGAAAATTGGTTCGATGCGACGATACTCCTTCGTCTCAAGAAGTACCTCCCACCAAACAAACACTACCCAGCTCATTCCAGAGATGACAAGAGCTGAGATAATTTCTGGGCTTTTCCATTCAAACGTTTGCGATCCTGCTTGTTGAACGGCAAAGACGAGGAATCCAGAGCTGCTCAACAGCGTTGCACTACCAATAAAGTCGATGCTTGTGAATGCCTTCCAGGAAAAGAAGTGGGCGACGTCCTCTTGGGGCCAAAAGTTCGTTATGCACAAAATCGTCACTAAACCAAAAGGAACGCTACACAGATTAGCCTTGAGTATTACCTAGGACCAGATACATACTTGATGTTGAACAGCCATCTCCAGTCAGAGAGCTGAGAGATGGCACCACCGATGATCGGCCCAAGAACGAATGCAACCGCGAGAGTAGCGCCGACCATGGCTCCGATTAAGCTGGGTCGGTGGGATGGTCCAACCTCGACTAGGCCGATCTGTGTCAGACTGTACAAACCGGAAGCTCCCATTCCTTGGAAAGCTCGGCAGACGATCCTGTCTATTGTCAGTCGGGTTCTGTGCGCAAGGACACTATACACACAGGGCTGTCATGCTAGTTGCTGACCCGCACCCTTGTGAAAAGGCCACGAAGAATACCCATGATATTACAAGCATGTTTCGCCTTCCGTAAATGTCGCTGAGCTTCGAAATACAAACAGCGAACCCTGTGATGCTTGTCAGATACCTTTCGTATCGCCGCAATCGATCTTGGATTATACCCATGTATGTCAGAAGATACGCGAGGACGATCCATGGCGCGTTGACGAAGTCATTCAGGTCTTGTGAGACGGTGACGAGCGATGTTGACACGATCGAGGTATCGAGACTGGAGAATAGAAGCCCCGTGAGCAAACTAGAAGACGTCAGCACCGACTCAGTCGTTCTGGGAGACTTTGGTTCGCACGATAACACGAGCACCACCTGCCGTGGCCCCGTAACAGAATGCTTATGTATCCCAGAGATGGCCGTTGAAGGGCGGCCATCCCCGTTTCCCTCTTCCAGGGTCGCCATCTGACCAAGAGAGGGATTGGGGTAGGGAAGCGACAACGGATAGTCATTTGCCATTCTTGCCTCTGGTGTCGAAAACGGTTGAGAAATTTGGTGTCGACAGATGCAAGCTGTGAGCGGAAAACGATCAGGTTGGTGTATCAGAACTGAAGGAGAGTGGATGGTGTTTGTTTGTTCAGGTCGAGAGGTCTGTTTGGTGCTTTGTTTTTGTGGCAAGGCATGCGGCAGGTGCTGCTCTTCGGGCAGTTTGATCGGGCAACGGCAGGCTCGGTAGAGAAGCGACGATAATATGCAACTTCGACCTTGGTTCGAATAAACATCGGCCTGAAATGAATGAGCAAAGTAGAACTGGGTGTCGTCTTTTGATATCAGATCCGAGGTTTTTGACGGAGTCGATAGGCACGAAAACCCTCACCTTTACCGCAGACATCGTTTCTTTGAGACAGACTACCGTAGAAGGCAGTTGGACCTTCTTTGTTGGCGCAGGCGACGGATTGAATATGTATTTGAGACATACGGTCCTCGCGGTTGCACCATGGCGAGCGAACGGCCATTCAGCTGCATGCACCTCGAACCTCGTCTAGAGAAGTAGCCAGATATCCTAGGCAAGATGAGATCTTTTCTAACAGTGATACAGGGAAAGAGGCAATGGCTATGACGGGTGTTGTATAACCTAAGACATCGCCATTGCTAGAGACAGGGTTGTCTGGATCCAAGACGCGTGTAACCAGTCCATATATGGAATAGTTGCGGAGTGAACCAGTTCGCCTATTTCCTGGAACTTTCATCATGTTATTTGCCATTATGGAAAGTTTGGCCTGGATTGTTTTGCGAGCACGAGTTAGAGCATTGTCCGTGAACACAGTCGGACAGCCCGCCGGCTCATGCCTTCCGGGGGAGGCGACCAAGCCTCGGCAAGACTGCGAGAAGCCGCGTGTGTTATGGTGGCACATGGCTCAGCTCCAGACTCCGGCTTTGTAAGAAGTGTTCCTTGCACAGGCCGTATCGCACTGCCATTCTTGTCATCGCGTGAGGCAAATCCGGACATCGGGAACCTTTGCGGGCCGTCTCCGCGTGGAGTATTTCTTTGTTGCGGTCGACTGAAGCTGGCTGTGATAGGTCATAGAATCTGGTTCTGATACGTGGGTTCCAACACGAGCGCCACCAAGCTTTGTTGAGTAGGGTTGGCTGGCCAAGCGGTACGAACTTCTGTCGGTTGGTGTAGGCCTCCTGCCAAGCCCACGCTCTAGGCTTTGCGTAGCGAGCGAACGAGTTACGAAAGGGTGGATGACCAGAGGGTAGCAATCCGAACCGCTTGCCTCATCACAGGGGAATGTGTGGCAGAGTACGACCACGATGGCACCTTGACCCTTACAGGTGTGGCCTCGCGTCACCTTGTGTAACTGCGTTCTGCCACGCTCGCCACATGCTGCATTGTTGATCGCGAGGCCGACTTCATAGGCACAACGTGCAGAGCCAGCGGTTTAACACTGGGTGGTGAATTCGGGGTGGCGAGGACCTAGGTCTCACTATGTTGATGAGAGGTGGTATTCGGATTCACAGAGTCGCGGCGTGAGTCGTGGACAATCTGGTCACGTGGGTCCCAAGACCTCACCTCTAGACCTCATTGCCACTACACACAGGATGTTTGACCCTGTGCACACAAATTACGCATGCCTGTTCGAGAGGACGTTTACTGCGTTCAATTCCCATTGACTCCTCCGGCATCAGCTAGATGCGGCTCAAGAGGTTGTTCGTGTATAGTCGGGGACTCGTGGTCTGTCAGTAATGGAATCGACATTCGGCACTTCAGCTTGCAACGTCCCATCCCGCGTATCGTGCGTTGAGAAATTGTGCAAACAGGCCCCGGACTTGAGATCCAATTGGGTCATCGCCGAAGGAGCACTCCAGTCACCATCAACCCGAACCCAGCTCAGAACGAAGCTCGATTCGTGGACCTCGAGCCTTGAATCGGCACTCCAAACCTCCCAGATGCGGCTTTTTATGCTCGGCCATGGATCCATTCGGGTATCATTTGGGATGTTTCCATGAAGCCCCGCGCCCAGCCACGCTATCGACAATATGCACCTATCCGCAGGACCTCCAGGGATGCAGGATCCTAGGTGGTGTCATTTCCGATCAGCCCTGACCGCTTCTTATTCCACGCAGCACTGAAAGTGACTTGGCAAGCCTTTGTTGTCGTGTTAAGGCAGATTCCGTCTTCTAAGCTCGAGTGCCTCTGAGCTACATGATCGAATTGCACTGCCCCGTGAACTAGTTACACTCTATGTGGCGACAATGACCTGATCTAACTTCGAAGACTCGGCTCATGTTCCAGTTTCGAGGCTGTTGTCCGTGCTTGGTGAAGGAACAAAGACTTCTGCAACAACCCGGTGTCGAAGGGGCCACTCGTCGCGTTTGACGGCAAACACAATATGATAGCTGCACCTCGATTTATTGCGATCAAAATTTTCAAGTGATCCTTAATGGTTGAAGATCTGAGCGGAGTATGTTACCTGTTGCCTCAGAGTCACGCTCTCTGTACTGCCATATTCCTTTCCAGTTATCTCGCTCAGGATACCACGCCACAATTCAGCCATTGTTGCGTGTTCGAACCTCTCTGCCCATGTCTCGCAGTTGGCGGGTATTTGATCCTCGCTGAGCCCGGGTTGCGACCAAACTAGCAAACAACACTACCGTATTTGTGATCTTAGAAAGCTCGAGGCCCCTGAAAGAACACACCATTGTCGCTGATCATGCTAAAGCCTTCCCATATTTCCCTTGCATTATTGGACCACCTACCTCTCAATATCAGCTTGAGGCGTCGATACGAAATACATGCCAAGTGGCCTCCTCGATGAATTATGCAATAAGCACCGCCTTTTGAACGAACCCACTTCATCTATCTCAAACAGAATCCTTTAGGTAGCTTGCCCCAGTTCTCCGCTGAGTTCTTGGTACTCACTAAATATGCTCAGGCTGAAGGAGAGACGTCAGGTCCAGTTGACACATGCCAGTGATCAAAGAAGCCTAGGCAGACAAGGTAGCTCAGAGAGTCGACAACTCATATCGCACGTGGCTGTGTGTCCGGCTCTGAGCTTGTTGTGCATGGAAAAACAATGCGCAGTCAAACACCCAAACCTGTCGGAGGTGTTTCGACGACGTAGTTGGAAGACTGTGATTCAATGCCACTGCCACACTTCACCTCTCTTCCTATCCATTGCCCCTACATAAAGCCCACTATTCCTTGCCAGTGAATCAGAGACAAAGCTTTCGGCTACAGCTAACCCATATCTGCCAGCTGCCACTCTCTAATCCACTCGCCTGCCGGACCGTTGGCCAGGCCAACAAATCATTCACTCCGCGTTGCCAGCCAACTTGTTCGTGATTCACTTCATCACGGAGCCACGTTTAGTCGCAAACAAAAGCCACTCAGTTCTTCTTCTCTTTAACCTTCCATACTCATCCTCACTTCGTCATTTGCTTTGACTGGTCACGATACAACTTATTCTCGAGGCACTTCGTGCAACCAACACCATGGATGACATCGCTGTCATCGGCATTGGCCTGCGGTTCCCGGGGAATGCCACTTCTCCCGAGGAGCTATGGAAAGTCCTTGAGCGTGGAGAATCCCAGTGGTCAGAGTTTCCAAAAGACCGTCTCAACATCGATGGTTACTATCACCCCGGTGGCGATCGACAAGGCAGCGTATGTTCAAGATTTCCCTGGTATACGCCGTCTTTCTAACCATTTGTCAGATCTCATTCCGTGGCGGCCACTTCATCAAGGGTGACTTTGCTTCATTTGACGCTCCGGTAGGTTCAGGTTTCCAGATATACCCGCTAGACCCCATTGCCTGATTGCCTTTCTCTAGTTCTTCTCAGTTGCGACAGAGGATGCCAAGGCAATCGATCCTCAACAGAGAATCCTCCTCGAAACTTCGTATGAAGCTCTTGAAAACGGTAATACTTCTCACTTACATCCACAAGGACGAGGCTGATATTGGAACCACAGCGGGAATTCGCAAGGAAGACATTGATGGAAGCGATACTGCCGTCTATGTTGGGTCCTTCGTAAAAGGTGGAGTCACTTCTTCTTACTATGAGCACCAACTAACGTCTCAGATTATGAACAAGTCTGCCTCCGTGATCCCGACTGGCAACCCCAGTATGCTGCTACCGGGAACGGCACTGCCATCATGTCGAACCGCATTTCCTACTTTTTCAACCTGCATGGCCCAAGCATTACCATTGACACTGGGTGCAGTGGCAGTCTGGTTTCCGTCCACCTTGCTGCCCAAAGTCTTCGATCTGGCGAAACTTCCCTTGTGAGTACTAATATGACGTACGTCTTAATCAACGCTAACAACCATCAGGCAATTGCAGCTGGTGCGGGAATGATTCTTACACCAAATACAATCATGCCAATGACTGCATTGAACTTTCTCAGTCCTGATGGAAAGTGCTTCACGTTCGATTCTCGTGCCAATGGGTACGGAAGAGGCGAAGGCATTGGAGTTGTCATTCTCAAGCGTCTTTCTGATGCCATTCGGGACAATGACAACATCCGTGCAATCATTAGAGGCACTAAAGTAAATCAGGACGGACACACGACTGGTACGCTGCATCACGCTCTCATCCTCTATCTGACTAACATTTTACAGGCATCACACTTCCAAGCAAGGAAGCCCAAGTTGCAAACATTCGTTCAGTTTACGAATCGGCCGGGCTAGACTTCAATCAGACCGCTTACGTGGAATGCCACGGGACTGGCACTCAGGCCGGCGATTGGCGCGAGCTCAAGGCCGTCTCCGAATCCTTAGGTTCTGAGCGTGCTGTTGATAACCCAATTGTTGTCGGCTCAGTAAAACCGAACATTGGTCATCTTGAGGGTGCCGCTGGCGTTGCTGGCTTGATCAAGGGTGTTCTCACTTTGGAGCACGGGAAGATCCCGCCCAACATCAATTTCAAGAAGGGGAATCCCGATATCGACTTTGAGAAGTGGAGAGTCAAGGTATGAGGACTGGTAATTTTGCACGGGCGCTGGCTAATACTGTCAAGGTTCCCAAGGAAATGCTCGACTGGCCGCTTCCTGGTCTGCGGCGTATCAGTGTCAATTGCTTCGGTTTTGGGGGCACCAACGCCCACGTCATTTTGGACGAAGCGCCCCAATACATGTCTGCTCGCGGCTTAAAGGGCAATCACAACTCCATTGAAACCAAGAACCTGAACAAAGACTTCGATCTCATCTCTGACCAAGATGTTTCCAATGGAGACTACACACCATCCACTGAACATCAGCTCTTCGTCTTTTCATCTCACGAAAAAGCGGGCGTCCGACGGGTCATGGAGTCTCATATTCCATACTTGGAATCAAAACAAAAAGATTCAGCAACCCCGCCGGACTTCCTTCGAGATTATGCGTATACGCTTGGCGCACGTCGGTCTAGCCTTGAGTGGAAGCACGCCGTTATCGCCAAGTCTTCTGATGATCTCCTTTCCCAACTCCAATGTTCCTCTGAAGCTGGATTCAGTCGAAACTCCAAGGGCAAGCAACCCAAGATTTGCTTCGTCTTTTCGGGACAAGGCGCCCAGTTTGCACAGATGGGCAAAGATCTGATGTCTTTCTCAGTCTTCCGCGACAGTTTGACCTCGGCCTCTAATTACATGAAGGACATTCTTGGCAGCCCCTTTGATATTTTGGCGGAGATGTTGAAGGGCCGCAGCGACTCGCGTATTTCCGACCCAGAGATTTCTCAACCAGCAACTACCGCCTTGCAGGTTGCACTTATCACCTTGCTCAGATCCTTCTCCATCACTCCCGAGTTTGTCATTGGCCATTCCTCCGGTGAGGTTGCCGCTGCAGTCGCATCTGGCGCCATCTCGAGAGAGACTGCATGGGAGGTTGCTTACTACCGTGGTCTCGCTGCTTCCACCATTCGTCAGAAGGGAGGGTGCGAGGGTGCCATGATAGTCGCGGGTCTCTCTCTCAGTAAGGCTGAAGCTTATGTCAAGCAGAGCTCTCAGCCTCTCGAGATTTCCTGCATCAACAGCCCACGTTCCGTTACATTTTCTTGTACCGCTGAGGCTGTTGACACTGTTATGCTTGAGCTATCCCGAAAGAAGATTTTCTCCCGCCGTCTCCCAGTTTCCACCGCCTACCATTCTTCTCAGATGAAGCTTGTGGAAGAAGACTACAAAGATGCGATTGCCAGCATCACCACTTGCAAACTCCCCACTGCGACCATGTTCTCGTCCGTCACCGGTGCGCCCGTGGAGAAGACTGACCTGGATAAAAATTACTGGGCCAGCAACATGGTGTCGCCTGTTCAGTACATGAGCGCGGTGAAATCCATGATGAGTCTTCCAGCCGAAGTGCGGCCTGACATGATCATTGAACTGAGTCCTAGCGCAGCTCTCAGGTCACCGACTCTAGACAATCTCACGGATACTGGGTTGCCTGATGTGCCGACCTACTGTTCCATCCTCGAACGCAATTGTCACGGAGCCTCGTCCACATTAGAGACAATCAGCAAGCTGTGGGCTCGAGGTTATCCTATCAACATGAAGAATGTTGTGACACGGATCTCCGACCAATGTCCACCCAAGTGCCTGGCTGATCTTCCTCCGTATCCCTGGAACCACAACAAGTCGTATTGGCACGAATCTCATCTCGGTCGGGCGAATCGCTTCAGGGAGTTTCCTCGACAAGATCTAATCGGCGCACCTACTGCCGATGCCATCTCCTTTGAACCCCGGTGGCGTGGGTTTTTCCGCGTCTCGGAGAATCCATGGCTTCAGGACCACCAGGTTCAGAAGACAATCGTCTACCCTGCTGCGGGAATGGTGGCCATGGCCCTCCAGGGAGCGACTCAGTTGGCCAAGGACAAGACTGGCCTGCTGGGTTACGAAATCACCAACATGCGAATCGACAAGGCAATGGTCATTCCTACTTCTGCTCACGGCTTGGAGATGGCGATGAATTTCAAGCAATGCTCTCAAGCCGGGCGTTCCTTTGAATTCACCATCTACTCGAAACAACTTGATGGGCCCTGGGAACAGAATGCCACCGGCTCGATACAAGTTCGATACAATCATGACTTGATGACAAGCTTCAGCCAGCACGGTGCTCGATTCAAGTCACTCAAAGAAACTTGCACTAACGCGATTGTTCCTAGGCAGCTGTACGAACATCTCGACATTGTTGGCATGAACTATGGCACCCTGTTCCAGAACATCAGTGAGATTTCCACAGGAAACAACGCTTGCATCAGCAAGGTTCGGATTCCTGACACCAAGTCCAAAATGCCTGCCAAGTTTGAGTATCCGCATCTGATTCACCCTGCCACCCTCGATTCTATGTTTCAGAGTCTATTTGCAATTGACAATGAGCCAATGGTGCCAACCTTCATCGGCAGCCTCTTTGTCTCAGCTGATATTTCGACCGAAATTGGCACAGAGTTCATCGGCTACGCTACTGCCAGCCGAGTAGGTATTCGCGATGCGGATGCCAACATTGTCATGACTCAAGGTGGCTGGGAGCGCCCATCCATCATCATCGACGGGCTTCATTTCACAGGCTTGTCTGACCCATCTCTGGGAGCCAATGGCTTCCTGCCAAACCATCGCAACCTGTGTACTGAAGTTGTCTGGGCGGAAGACGTCGCATCCGCAGATTTCAAAACCCTCGAAGAACTGGTTGACTTGTTGGCACACAAATATCCTGGTCTTTCCATCCTCCAGATTGGGGGGAGCTCACTCCTTGCTAAACAAATTCTTCAGAAGCTGGCATTCACCGGAAATCAAACTCCACGCCTCGCAAGATACACTGTTGCAAAAAGTGGCGACAGTCAGTCCACATTGGAGATCCTTTCTCATGTCAAAGACACAGGTTTAGAGTCGTTTGTCGAGCTGAGGCCAGTAGATGGTTCTGAGCCTTTACCGGACTATCACCTGGTCCTCCTTTGCAACAACGTTTTGAATGTTTCTGACCTACTAAAGCACCTCAAACCGGGCGGTTTTCTTCTTGAAGAGGGCCATGACTGCACGGGGCGAAAAGTCAGTGACTGGGAAGACGGCAAAAAGGAGTTTAATGTCTACCAACAAATTCTCCGACAAGATACCGTCGCTTTGGACGTCATCATGGTGTTGCCCAGTGATCCCCACCCGCTCGCGACCACACTTGCTGAGAATCTCACCCGCTGCATACAGAATTTCGCATTTCATTCTACAGAGACGATGAGAGAAAATCAAGTTTTGGGTAATATTGAGAGGATCAAGGGCAAATTGGTTCTGTCTCTCCTTGACTTTGCCAACACACCTGAGCCTCTTCCCTTTGTCTCCGACTGGACGGAGGCCAAATTCAACATGTTCCATGCTTTGCAAAAGTCTGCAAAAGGCATTATCTGGGTCACCCATGCTGCCCATATGAAGCCATATCACCCAGCCGGTGCTCCAATGGTTGCTTTGGCCAGAACACTCATGTCAGAGGATCCGCTCAAGACAATTATGACATTCGATCTAGGCGCCCACGCAGTCCCCAACCACATGCTTGCGGGCACTATTTCCGGTGTTATGGTCAGAGAATTCATGCACAATCAAGGGGCTACCCCTCAGGAGTTGGAGTATGCTGAAGAAGACGGAAAACTATTTATTCCTCGTCTAGTTCCCGTCAACGCTCTCAACAAATTGATCGATGAAGAAAACTCTCCGGACATCCAAAGCCAGAATTTCTACAAGAACAAATCCCTCAAGCTGCAGGTTTCTAGCCCTGGACTTGATGGTAATCTGCTGTTCTCCACGGTCTGTGATTCGGCCCCCAGCCATAACGAGGTTGAAATCATCTTCGAACGCGCCACAGTTAATCATGCTGATTTGGATATTGTCATGGGGCGAAGTATCGATTCTGAGGTTGGCATGGACATCATTGGTCGTGTTGGCCGAATCGGAGCCAATGTTTCCAGCTTTGTGCCAGGTGATTGCGTTGCGGCATTGGTCTTGAATGGCGCCATCAGGAACAGGACGAACGTTGACTGCCAACTTGTCAGAAAGCTGGCATCAAATCTCCCTCTCAGCCAATCAATCAGCGCCTATCACTCTCTGCACAGAGTTGGAAGGCTCGGGTGTGGAAAGACTGTTCTTGTTCATGCTGGAGCAAGTTCTTATGGCCTGTGTGCATGGCAAGTTGCTTGTCGACTTGGTGCGAAAGTCATTACCACCATCATGGGGCCGAGTCTTGGGCAGCAGCGATGTCTTCTTGAACGCAGTGGCTTCGACACTGGTCTTATTCTAGAGGCTGACTCGGATAACTTTGTCAGAGCTGTCAAGGACTTGACTTGTGGAAAGGGCGTCGACATGGTCTACAACGCGACTCAGCAGCACATTGAGGCCAATTTCTCCTGTGTTCGCAAGGGTGAGTAGTATGCTCTTTTATTTTGGCTCTGCTAACTTTTTCAGGTGGGACTATCGTTCAATTCGAGAACAAATCTCCATGTCCGCCGACGGTTCGGCTGCCCTCGATCTCGGTTTCCGTTCTGAACTTCGACTTTGCGCAACTCTTAAGAGACGAGCCCGAATACATCGCGGAGTTGCTTGACGACACTTTGGATCTTCTAGAGAAACCTGGATGGGAATTCACAACGGATCTCAACCTCAGCTGGACCACTTTGTCCTCAATCCAGGACGCATTTCGGTTCATTGCGAAGAACCCATATCTCGGATTTGTTTCCATTGATGGCAAACCTCAGAGCGACCCCAAGGTCAGAGTTGCTATCCCCAAACTCACCAAGTCTCTTTGTGACGCCCTTTCTGAGGATAAAACATATCTTCTTGCTGGAGGGTTGGGTGGTCTTGGTCGGAGCATCTGTGAACTTCTTGTCAACAACGGCGCTCGTCATGTCGCCTTCTTGTCGCGTTCTGGTGCCTCCTCCAAGGCATCCCGCCAGTTTATCGCAGACCTCAAAAAGAATGGCATCAATGCAAGGGTCTTCCAAGTCGACATTTGCGATGCTAGCGCACTGGAGGAGACCAACCTCAAAATCCGCCAGGAGATGCCTCCTGTCGTGGGGGTCTTCCAATGTGCCGCTGTAATCAAGGATGCTGTTTTCGACAACATGAGCCACTCCGACTGGGTAACTGCGGTAAAGCCCAAAATCACCGGCTCTACCAATCTCATGTCAATCATACCTCGCATAGGCCAGGCTGAGCCCTTCTTCATCTTCCTCTCGAGCTCAGCCGGCGTGATTGGTAGTCGCGCGCAAGCCAACTACGCTGCCGGGAATTGCTTCGAGGATGCCCTTGCACACAACAGTCGCATTCGCGGCAAACACGCAGTCTCCATCGATCTCGGCCCTGTTCTCGGCGCCGGCATGCTCGCAGATGATGAGGAGACCCTTGACAAGCTTCGCGCCAGTGGCTTTTACGGCATCCGTCATCAAGACTTCTTAACCATGATCAACCATGCCATTACCATGGAGATTGAACCTTTGGTTCCCATGCCTCCACAGGTCATCATGGGCATCGGCACTGGCGGCCTTATCCGACAGAACGAGCCCGCCGACCCGTATTGGTCCCGCACGGCTCTATACAGCTATCTTAATCTCGTTGACATGCCACCTCCGGATCTTTCCGCCGCCAGCGGCTCTGAGAAGGTCCCCATGAAGTCCATGCTGGTCTGCTGCACGGATGCGGAGTCTGCCGCGGAGATCATCTGCACTGGTCTCTCTCACATGCTAGCCAAGGCCATGAACATGCTGCCCGAAGAGATTGACACCGGGAAACCTCCAAACGTCTATGGTGTCGATTCTCTGGTCGCTGTTGGGGTGCGCAACTGGGTTGTCTCCAACTGTGGTGTGCCGGTCTCCGTTTTCGAGGTTTTGAGCGACAAGACGGTTGCTGAGCTCGCGGTAGACATTGCTGAGAAGGGATGTTTTGGTGTTGACAAGGCCTGAGTCGGGGTGACAGAAGATTTGTCATGAAGATTAAGGGAAGTTGATTTCTAGATCATAGTGCACAACGGAGATGTGATGAGGTGAAAAGACCGCTGTTAGATTATAGAAGTGAAACGAGTTCCGCCCAGGACTTCAAATGTGCCCAAGTAGAGCCTTTCAAGTATGGGCCTCCGTGCTGTGTATCTGTGACTATTCTAGCGGAATTTATGAGAACCAAGTCGGTTGTCATTGTGTATATGCGCTCGGCCAGGTCATGGTCACTTCCGTGAGCTACTACAAGGCGGACGCGCGACCCATATCTGCTTATGATTTAAACGAGGTTCGCCGGGACACGACCACCTTGGAAGGCGAGCGTATCGGGGGTTTAGTAACAGCTATCTATGCTGAATCAAGAAATATAGATTATAATAGGTAAAGACTCCTTGTTTTTCCAGTTTCCAACCAATTTACCTGTCCCTCTTTCTCTTCATTAGATGTGGTACTGCGAATAGTCCATAAACCCACGCGCTGGAACCCTTTGATACGACCTGGCTTGTCTGAGTGGATAATAACCAAACCTGCAACGCCTTTCGCAATTTCAAGGCAAATAACTGAGATTTCATCATTCGCGATGATGTCTTCCTCCGGTACATCGGCCACTACTTCAGCAAAGGGTCGGTCCTTCGCATTTCCATCAGGCACCAAGACTCCCTGCTTGACAATCCACAGTGCCTCCCGTGTGCGGCCTCTTACCTTCAAAAAGCTGAGCCACAAATCACCACCCTTCGATGGATCCGACAATTCATCTTCATACCAAAGATGATCATTGGTAAAGCAATCCAAGACCTTGAATGTTTCATATGTCCAATTGCTTCGCGGTGCTTTCCATACAATGATGGCAAAGTCAACGGACAGCCATGTCCATGATGGGCAACGATTATCCAATCGACGTGGCCGTCCAGAGGCGGACTTATCCCTTTGCCAGAGCAATTCCTGCTTGAAGAAATTGAGCCATAAGCCAGCTTTGTATTCCGACTGCAGCATCTTCTTATACTCCATCGCTATCCCATAAACTGCTAGTGGCCTATCCGAGGGGTTTTGGAGATGTCTTGTCGTGTAGTTCTTTACCAGAGGTTGCCAACAACGGTAAATAATGTTTTCAGACTTCTTCCATAGGTTTGAGATGTCTTCCCCACCTGTGGACACGCCGGTTGGTGGTGCAAGCTTCCTCCATTCTCTCAGATCGAAACTCTGTGGCATCAATCGGCAGGTTCTCCTCAATTCCTGAGTTCCATACTCCAAGATACGGCTGGCGTTGACGTGTTCTTGCAAGGTCCAAGCTCGGCTGTGGATTGGTTCGTCCGCTGCATCAAGGTTCTGATATAGATTTAATGCGCCCAGCTCTCCATCCGGGAGAACGTACGGTATTGTGGCGAGTTCGAGATCCCGGGTTGCTAGAAACCCTTCCCGGCAAGATTTAGCACTCGCGGCTGAGATTGTGACGTACGCTGCCTCAAATATCTCCGACATTCGGGGTATTTCCCTTTTCTGATCTTCAATATCGTCCTGCAAAATGCACACAACGTCTACCCAGAGGTAACGCAACTTCAATTTTCTGGTGACTCTTATGGCATCCCGTATCGTCAGTGGTAGCTGGGCGACTGGGATTTCCTGAATCCAAGTGGCGAGGGTCTCGGTTGTCAACATGCAACCTTGATTGCCTCCCCAGCAGTAGCTCAAAGCAGCATATCTCCCTGATTGATCTCCTCGCGTTTCGATTAGTTTGATCATGCCGTCTTTAATTTCGATCACTCGCGCTGGCATATAGGCCCTATTTGAGCCTCGACATTCCGCGTGGTTGTTGTGGCATTCGCTGAGCCACTTGCGAGATAGCTCGAAATTCTTATCGGATGCAACCTCGCTGTTCAACGGTCTGTTTCTGATGTAATCTGCGGTTGGCACATCTTCAGCAAGTTTTTGTCGTCTGGTATTCTCAATCAATTGGGGATTTCTAACCACTTCCAACGAAAACTCCCAAGGAGCCATGATACTCAAAATCAAGCTCGTCGATAGTGCTAGATTCCAGTATGATCGACGAGATATCTCTACTTGCCGATTGGCGATGAATGAGCGAAAGAGAAAAGTAACGTTGATCTGCGTTGTTCATTTTGAACTTCAGCGCGCATTGTTCTAGCCAGATAAATACCGTGCAGTGACTCCTCGTGGCTTCTTTTACATCTGCGAGAGTAAAGAGGTAGCTCCTATGTTCGGCCTTTGGCTCTAGCTCCGTTGCGTTAATGAGCAATCGTCGACAGTGTGAGCAACTGTGAGTCCCTTCAAGTATCATCGAATTCCACTTCTCGAGGTCGATGTGTGATGCCCGGACTGAGAATAGGCTTTTTATACCATCATTTTCATAATGCCGGACTTCAACGGGCTCCTGCTTCTTCGGTCTAGGCCATTGCGGTAATGGCAGGGTGGGCAATCCCTGATACCGATCGTCAATCAGTTGGAAGTTGTCCAGGAACTCCACTTTCACAGTGCTCGTAGACTGCTGCTTCTCTGGAGATAGAAATCTTGAAGGGGCTGGTGATGTGGGCTGATCTGAATTTCTCCATTCTATCGAGTTGTGGTTTTTCTGCTCAATGCCGTATGACAGGTTCTGGGCAGAACCAACCGGGATTTCGTGACCGTAGGTCAAGTAATTTTGATCCTCTTCAGAATACTTGAACCAGCTGATGAGAGTTTCTAAGTGTTGGCGCCAGGGATACATTGATCCCCCTGCTTGGAGACGGTCCGGGCAATCATAGCCATCACCATCCATACCACCGTATTTCAACCCATCACTTGGCCATCTTGTCCTACCTGAAACATCATTCAACAGACCAACTGCTGTGCTGGACTTGGGACCCTCCAAGTGGCTATGAAGGGATGAGAGGTTGAGGCCCATTGACTCGGTTCCACGTCAGTTGCAAAAATATAATGCTGCAGTACGAATGCAAAAGGTCAGCTCAGCGTCATTTACAGTTCAGAATAAAATGAGGAGGAGACTATGTATCTATTCAATTGGCCTCGTTGAACGCTACAGAGAGTGGCAGGGGTCTATTGGTTCATCAAAATATGGCTTGCCGTGGCTTGCTGGAGACACTCTATTCCGAAGCTGATTCAACCACACCCGCATAGACACTATTGATGATTGCATATGACTGCATGAAATATCGTACCACATTAGCAGCGGACAAATCAACATACCCGCAACTGCGCACGAGCATCTTAGACCACATTTCGGTGCGACATTGCTTAGTGGTGGCGCATAAGCGACCATCTGGAAGTTGAACAATGAACTTTCACCTGTCCAGATTTCCTAGATTCAAGTCGAGAAAAGGGTTGGTTGAGCCTGTTTATTATTATCAACTATGAACCTTGTTGATATGGTGCCAGTATTGTCCAACCCCCGAGAAATAATACCAGTAGCGGTTAGTTGTAACTACACTAATAACCACATCCGTAAACGGCCAGGCGGTTTATCACACGTAGCATGTTAATAATAAACCACTGGATTCACTCGCCACTGTCTCTCTAAATTACTATATAAGATATGGACAAAAAAACGTCTTTCAGACGATTAATTCTTCAGGGGAAGAACTTTGAATGATGGGGTGTCAAACACATCCCAGTGAGCCGATTTAGCCGGATTTCCAAAAGGCTTCAGAGCTGCAAACCGCATGTTGTAGTTTCCAGGTGCAATTTGGGTGCCATTCGCGAGCCGACCGAGCCACCAGAGCTCAGTTCCTGCAACTCCGACGATGCTTCGAGGTACGTCCGTCATGGGCATGGTAATAACATCATTAGCATCGTCCGTGGTAGCGTTGAAGATTGGCTTGCTGGATGATTGGGACCAGCTGGTCGCAGATCCAACATAGCCTGCCTTTCCAACCACAGGGGGATATTTCCACTTGCTCTCTGCCCATTTACCGTCGAAGATGTCCCATCGCAGCTCTCTTGTGCCAAAATTAAGACGTGCGTACAGATTAGGGAAGTCTTGAACATCTGTATCGAGATCGAAGGTGAAGTTGCTCTTCTCGCTTATGGGGATATCGTTTATGGTCGATGTGATCGTTGGGAAGCCAATGGGATACTGGAAGATGTCGCCAACATCCTTTTCGAGGTCGGCTCCGAGTCCCAGGTAGGGGACTGCGAGAGACTCGCCGTTGTTTCCAGCAATGACAATCTTGCCGCTGTACAGAGGCAGTTTAGAAGCGTCCAATCCACTAGGGGCCTTGAAAGTGAACTTGGCTTTCTTGGTCTCTCCGGCCTTGACGGTGAATTTTCCACCGGGAAATGAGATTCTCGGCACCATCTTCGCAGGCGCGGCCAAGACCTCTTCACCCCAGGCGATTCGTGGTGTTCCCCAAACTTCTGGATCGGTGTTCATCGCGTTGAGACCACCAAAGTCCTCGGACGAAAAAGTGTATGTAATGGGCTTCTTGCCGTTGTTGGTGATATCGATAGTGTGGCGTTTGTTAAACTTGCCCGTATCGTTCAGGGCAAACTTGGTAAAGGACAGGCTTGTGCTATAGTCGAGGACCTTGGAGGCGTTGACGAGTCCAGTGCCGACCTGGGCAACCGAAGCCTTGAACCCATAGTCAATGCCTTCCCCAGTTCCATCACTCCAGGGGATAGACTCTCCAGAAGAGATGATTCGCATGGAAAGTTCCTTGGCAAAGTCAGGGCCGTGAACAGAGCGGCCGCCGTGTTTTCCAATGTACAGCGCTGCAATGCCTGCAACATAGGGGCAAGCCATAGATGTGCCACTCAGAATTGAGTAGCCGCCACCAAGATAGCTTGACAAGATTTGCCCACCTGGAGCGGCAATATCAGACTTGACGTACAAATCGTTGGTCGCTCCGATGGTGGTGAAGTAGCTCGGGTCTCCTCCTGTTTCCTCATTGACTAGTCCGGTGAGCGTGAAAATGGGCCGAGTGGTGAAATCGGCAGTGACGTTTCCACCAGCCTTGATGGTCTTGATAATTTCAGCACCAGCCTCTCGGGTGATCATGGCAATTCGACCGTCCAGGAAATCGGTTGTGGGAATCACAATAGGCATGTCGTTGGTGTAGACGAGGATGTGGAGGGCGCCAAACTCGGCCAGATTTTGCTGCTTTATGGAAAAGTTGCACCCTCCCCGGCGAATAAGCACCACAGATTCGGTGAAGTTTTGGGTAGTATCCGGCAATGGGTTGCAAGCCTCGTCTTCAATCGTGGTGTTAAAGCTCAGCGGAATGATAGGCCACCCGTCGATTTCGGAAGGGTACCAATCATCGACTGACCGGTATGGGACGCTGACCTTTTCAACATCTTCACCATCACTAAAGGTCGCGTTGAATGAAGCTGTGGGCGTTATGTCTGCCTCCACGGAAGCAATAGCAAGCACATGTTCGCCTGAAGAGCCGCTGCTGGCGGCGAAAGCACCAGCCTGGCCATCGTTGCCAGCTGAGATCGTGACCACGACACCTTGGTCCACGAGCCTTGAGGCAACTACTGCCCAAGCGTTGTCCGACCACCCAGCGAGACCGCCCACCGAGGAGGTAATGACATCAGCCTGGAAACCCATCAGTTAGCATCACTGATCGAGTTCATGTCGCTATCACCAACGTACCCCGTCCTTGTAAGCCAAGAGGAAAGCTTCAATGAGGACATCTTCAGTCGTTGCGTCCAAGGTTGCAAAAACCTTGTACACGCGCAGAGTAGCCTCCGGAGCAACTCCAGTGAGCCTAGAATGTGTTAGCTTCTTGGGAGATAAATGAACGGGCCACGATTCTCGATTCATGTCGCCTCAGTTACACATACAAATCACTCTCTCCGGCGATGATACCAGATACATGGGTGCCATGGCCCAATTGATCCATTGGGTCTGAATCTGGCTGCCTTTCTGGGTCTTCGGGCCATTCTATTGTTCCAATATTAGACCGGTATCGATTAGACCTTGATGGATTATCTCACCTCCATTACCGACAAGATCGTATCCGCCGGCGATCTTGAAGCCTTCACCTATGCCTCCGCCGAGCTATTCAATGTCAGCGATGCAGCTCTGGGAATCCATGTTTAACCCTGTACCGCACGGTGAGTGTAGTCAACACCCGTATCAACGACGGCGACAACGGCGCCCTTTCCCAATATTCCATCGGCGTGCAACTTATCCACTCCGGTCATATGGTGGATTGACAGGTTGGCGCCTGCAGCATCTTTACCATACGATCGGAGTGGGACGATGGGAGCCAAGGTGACTTTCTTCGCCTGCCACGCCTGAATGACAGGTTGCTCAGCTTTTAGAGTGTCCAAGTTGTCCTCCGGAGTCTCCAGAGAGGCTCCGTGGAAGATGTCACTCTTGAAGACTTTGAGCACCTTGACTCCAGGGCGGTTAGCCAGTTCATCAGCAGCGGCCTGAGGGTTGAGTCCCTTGTTTTTGTTAGCAAATTCGTAGAAATCCTTCAGAAGGGAAACCTACTTTATCGAATTCAACGATAAATCGCTTGGGAGTCACATCCGTCTCATTGACATTGGTTGCCGGGACAGAGCCATCTTGTCGTCGTTTGAGAGGGTCATGGCGAGCCAAGCTACCAGCAACGCTCGATAGGACGAGGAGAACCCGAGAGACGAGCATATTGGAAGAACTTCCAGCGGCAGTGTTAGATTCTCGGCTGAGTAGGCTGCAGATACTGAAGCAACTCGGGAACCTGACGAGCATATACAAGATGGCTATACATTGTCGCTATATATAACATAGAGGCCCTGGACGCAATTGATCACATTTTACGAGCCCGGTAGGCGGGATTCCCATTACCGTCCCGGGGATATTTCCCATTGAGAGTTGCTCCGTTCGCCAAGATGCACTACTCTGTTATCTCAGGAGACCGCCATAGGCGGGTCGTATCGCGAATAACATGTTTGACTTCGGCCGCGCTTTCCGAAATGCACAGTCAAAGGCAATGCGAACCCCTGATAGTCGAAGAGCATTGTATAATCCAGCATCCATAATGTCGTCAGTTCGCCGTTTTGGGTCCAGTCTCCCGATATGGCCCTGCTATAGCAAGTTGGAATGGCCAGGCATCTCGTATTCCAGGTTGTCGCCTATATCCCCATGTGCAAACAAGGTTGTTTACCCTAGCCCGAGTGCAACCTTCTATTTTCGCTCTAATTAATCCATGCGGAGGGTGGGATTTCTGTCAGGTACTGACTGATCAGACCCACCTGGAGGGGTGATCGCTCGTATCCGAGCCATGATAGCACGAGGGAGGGTTGCATCAAGTGCAACTGTAGAGAGAACGGAGAAAAGACGGGAATGCACCCTGCGTTGCAAATCCTCGCTTCTATGAGCCATCTCGTTATTCTCTCTGTCCAAAATGATACTCGCGTTTGTTCCTCAGTTGGTTGCAAACTAATTCATCCCACTACTTCCAAATGTGTCGCTCGGCAATATAGTGGCTAGACAGACATGGAGAAGGATACGCAATTCACAAAAGAACCAATGAAACAGATTGTGTGATTGGATATGATTGAAAAGAGTTCCTCCTTGCAGTTCCCCATCCTAAATACGGATGCCCTTCTCCACCGCATGCGAAGTGGTCAACGGGTTGTGACCTCTCCTTATCTAGTCAGCGGTCAAGGGACTCGAGTCAAAAAGTCACCTGTTCCACGCTCATTCAATACTAGGGCTCATTTGGGAAGCTGGGTGACTCTAGAGAGTGCATCACGCCATGCCAGTCCGCTAGATATGGATGGAACCTTTGGAACGGATTCATCACGAAGGCACTGAACTTTATCCTGTACTACATTTAGTTTATACAGCCCTAAACTTTAGATAGCTATTTTTCTATTGCTGGGACTTTCGAAGATGCGGAAATAAGGGCAATTCTGATAGCGTTATCCCCATCCCCATCTGTGCTTTTAGCCAGCCCCAACCCCAAATTAACCTTAAACAATCTTAAATTAAGCACAAAAATGCGCTACATTTCTGCATACATAAAAAGTTGGAAGAATGTATGCTACCATGATAACTCTTTATCCATATTGTACCAAACCACGCATATTGGCCATTTGTTCTATATTGGCGATGTAACTCCTTCGGGTATGGGATGGGATTGAGATTGAGGTTTTAACAGCGGTCAGGTTGACTGAGGGTTTCGCAGGGAACAATTTTGAAGAAAGGGCATTGCGACAATAATAGATTTAATCAAATTATCCAAGACATCATGTAGAGGAAGGTATGTTATCAATAGGAGGCTCATGGTACTCATCTAGACGCTCCTTAAAATGAAAGGCCGTGACATCATATCCAACATGCAAATTTCCATCCATACGTATTACAATCTCCCGAAATTCCCCTCATCCTCTACCTGACACTCACAGCAACCTTCTCAAACCTTCTCACATCATCGGGCGTGCGGGCGATGCACAGCTCACGGCAGAAAAGTCCCCACTCGCCGCTGGTAGCTTCACGAACGGCTTCGGAAAGGCCCTTGCCGTAACGCTCGCGGTAGGCTTGCTTGACGGAACGCATATGGGGCGGGTCCCAGTGGTATCGGACGAGACGCGAGATAAGCAGCTCGCGGCGCAGGCCGTCCTTGCGGGAGCCGGTGATGGCGTGGTGGAGAAGGAGGGCGTCGCGGACGGGGCGGTTGATAACGCCATTGAGGATATGTGCGAGGAGCTCGCCCTACAGAGTGTCAGTTTACGTAAGGGATATGGTTGTGATGGGATGGAGACTTACAACAAGGTTACCGCTCTTCTTGAGGGCATCGCGGGCAAAGTTGCTGCGATAGTGGTGCTCATACTCCCGGAGAACGGCAGACAGGTGGGATTCACTGCGCTGGACAACTATGCCAATCATGGTCGACTCGCCACCCTTATCCGACTTGACAGCGTGACGCAATTCGCTCGCATCATGGGCAACGAGTTCGTAGTCAATCGGAATCTGGCGGCCATATCCGTCGTACTCCTCCATGCGGCGCTCTTCCAGAACCATGAGGACAGCCTTTTTAAACTTATCCTCCTTAAGTTCTGTCTTCATGCACTTGGTGAGACTGTTATCATATTTCTTGTCAGAGAAGGCATCCTTGATGTAGCGGATCTCCTCGTTGGTGCGGCCCATAAGCGACTCAATGAGAAGCTCGCGGCGAGTCTTGTCGCCCTGGTACCAGAAGTTGGCCCAGTAAGCCTCGCTCTCCCACATGCCGAGGGCAACGGAGTAACAGGCCTTCATGAGCAGCGGGTCTTCGTCCTTGAGTCGTGCGCGAATGTGCTTGGCGACGTTGACGCCCTTGCGGTCCGAGCCTGTCTTGACGAGCCTCTTGTACTCGGCGCGCAGCTCCATCACTTGCTCGTGGGTGAGGCTGGGCAGAATCTCGATGAGGGGTCGCGTGTCGGGACGCTTGCTGCCCCGGAGGGCCTGAGCGAGCTGGGAGGTGATATCCTCGGGGTCGTGGAAGCGTGCGCGACGACTGCGCTTCTTGCTGTCGCCTTCCAAGTCAGAGCTGAGAGGCGACAGAGGCTCAAGGCCCCTGGCGTCGTCGCCCGAGTTCTGGGTTGCAATGAGGAGGGGCGATGGCATAGGCGAGCAGTCTTGATAAGTACCATAGTACGATTCAAGCAAAGGCGAACCAGGTGCCGTGGCGAGGCTCATGCCCGCAAGACGTCCCGTATCGACGCCCAGTGACGAGGAACCTCGCCCGTCTCTCGACCTAGACCTCTCCCGGCGCCCAGTATCAACCGACAGCATATCTGGAGCGGGGGACTTGTCCCTACGACGATCTCGGGACCGCTCCCTGGACTTGTCTCTGGACTTCGACTTGTCCCGCTTGCGGCTGCCAGAGTCGACGGTGAGCAAATCCGAGCTGCCTCTGGTGCTGGAAGACTTTTCCTTGCGGCGATCGCGAGATCTCTCTCTGTCGCGACTCCCTGGTTCAACGGTCAAGACATTGGCGCTGGAGCTGGCGGGATCTTTAAGGATGGAGTCGCCCCTTCTGCGAGAGCTACGCGCTTCCGCACTTGGGCTGTGCCGACGGCCTTCTTCTGGGCTCTCGTACCGGCGAGTGTCATAGTCAGCCACAGGGCGTCGCCGGTCCGGGCTATCATGACGATCTCCGTACTTGGAGGGCCGGTTTTCGTCCCTCCACTCGTCTCTTGGATCGTCCCTCCAGTCATCATATTTTTCATTGTGTTTTTGCTCGTATTGTTCATGGAGCCTTTCATCGTACGGATCATCGTAGGTATCCTGGAATCGGGCACTGCCGGTGCGCCGATCTTCATACTTGTCGTCACGAGTTTCCTCATGGGTTTCCTTGCGTCTATCCTCGTATGTCTCATAGCGTCTTTCGTCGTGTTTGTCGTCGCGCTTGTCATGACGCTCGTCTGCGTGCTCTTCGTGAGGTGCATGGCTACCGTATGGGGTCAAGGCATGGCTGACGGATGTCGCAACTCCAGTCGCCTTTCCATACGCCAAATCATCATTTCCTGGGGGGGGACGCTTGGGCACAGGTGGTTTTCCATATGCCAGATCGTCCTCGCCGCTTCTTCGGTCCTTCTTGTCCTTTTCATTGTCCTGATCAGAGGAGTGGCTGCTGCTACCAGTGGCAAGCCAACGGCTGTATTTTTGCGGGAGGAACTTGAACTTGCTATCTTCCTCTTCACGGCGGTTGTCATGCTTGTCTTCCTGACGCGCCTCGGGCTTGTCTTCGCGACGGCTATCATGCTTGTCGTCGCGGCGGCTGTCATGCTTGTCGTCGCGGTGGCTGTCATGTTTGTCTTCGTACCGATCACCGTACTTGTCTTCGTAACGGCCACCATGCGTGTCTTCGCGTCGATCATCATACTTTTCGTCCCTACGACTAGAGTACTTGTCTTCTCGGCGACTTTCGTACGTGTTGTCGCGGGGGTCGGCGCTGTGGATGCGGGGTTCCTCATCCTTGCCCCTACCGCGGGGCTCGTCTTCTGGGAACGCGCCAGGGAGCAGACCACCTCCGACCTTGTCGCGAGAGCTGCGATGCGGGGGATCCAAGGCGGGTGACGCGGTCTTGTAGGTAGGCTGCTGAGCATCGTAGCTATAGAGGCCCTGGCTGCCCGGAAGCATGGAGTCGATGCCACCCTCCTCTGGGTAGGGCAGGGCGCCGCTAGCCTTGACATCGCTGCGGCCTTTGAAGCGGTCCTCGAAGTCGTCTTCGGGGTAGACGTAGGTAGGCTCGCGCACGTCGGCGTACGAGACGGGAGGCTCTGCGGCGGGTTCGTCCTTGGAGCGACGGTCACGCGATCGCGACTGGGAGCGGCCCTTTCGGCTGCGATCCTCCGGGTAGAGCGACATGGTGGGTGATGTGGTGTGAGGTTTGCCCGGTGGGTAAACAAGGCGACCGAACGCTCAGGCCCAGGGTTCTCTTCAAAAAAGTTCAAGGAGCCAGGCCAGGCGGGGTACGCGGGGGGAGGCCCTCGGGTGAAGCTGAGGGTGAGGGAGCAATGTCTAGCAACAGTCCCAATCACGGAGGGGAATGATGGTGCAGGAGGGACGGAGGCAGAAGAAGAAGAAAAGAAAGAGAACAACTACGCAGTTAAATCTCGGCTTCGAGGTAGCATGTCAGCTAGGTCCGAGCCGTCATGCGCCGAGTCAAATGCGACAGCCAGTGGCCCAGGGTAGTCTCCAGGCTCTATCCAAGGCTGAAACCTCAATGCAGTTGGCGTATGCGGGCGGCTCCGACCAACAGCTCCCCCAACTCCTCCAAAAGTCGCCCCAAACCCAGCCAGTTCCAGGGCTTCATCCCATGCATCAGGGTCGTCATAGGGCGGGCTGTCAGGCGCTAAGACATCGACGAACAGGCCCTTGAGCCCTAAGAACCCTTGAAGCAGCATTTGTGGCCGATGGCGCAGCGCGTATCAACGTCCAGAGCGGGGAGCTCTCCACTGTAGCGAACCTGGATCATCCGCTGGTGGCATCCACTGCGAGCAATTGTTGTGAGCGCCCACAGGGCAGACCAATAACACCTGCAGCGCTCTCTCCGAACGTCTCCAGACAGGCTCCAGTCGTTGCCACCCCAGGGCCAAAGCTTCGCCCGCTCTGCGGCTGGGGATTCCATGTTGCTGTACGTCGAGTCCACTCCGCGCCTGCACAGAGGCTCACGGCCAGAGCATGGCTGGGAGCTTTAGACCTGGGTGGCATGATGCCGTCAGCGTCAGAAAGACAAGGCCTCCTGTTGAATGCACGAGTTGCATACAAATACGCACGTCGTAATGACTGCCAATGCAGGGTGGGGGCCAAAAACCAGGCAACGTTGTTGTGAGTCAACCGTAAGTCCATTTCAGGAGTCGAAGCCGCCGCAGTTCAATTGGAGGGGTGAGAATTGACAGCATTGGCTAGTTCTTTTGGGAGGCCTAAAAGGAATACAGTCAAGCTGCGCAGATGTGGAAATTGAAAAGAGTAGCTGGATTCGCAACCGCTCGCAGGGTGACCGTGGGATGCCACACGGCAAGGCAGGGGCACGAGCCACACTGATCTCCATGATACCCTGCCCAAACCTCAGACTCCTGCTTCACTGACGCCCAATCCTGTGGGACTTGATGTCCCATCGACACAATCAATATTAGCTTCGTGACATCACGGTATGTATCGACCATCGGCAGATCTCGTATTGGGAATATTCACAAGCTCGATTTTCCGGAGGATACGAGCTGCTAATGCGCTTTGGTCTTGTTCGTTTGGTGGATGCCCAACGGCACAATTCCACAGCAAGTTGGAGAACGCCATGAAGATCTCGTGTAAACCATTCCGTGCGCCAGTATATTACGTAGGTGATTGATAGAAGTACTATGCCGTGGCCCAGGAGATCGGGGCTTGAAACGTTGGGCGCATCGATGCTAGTCTTCGGAGCGTTTCAATTTGTTGCAACTTTCAACATCTACTCATGAGGCAGTCTATCGCCTCTCTGGAAGACATACAGGGCCTCATCCTTGCCAGCAAAACTGGGCAAGGCAATCTTCACCACCTTGGTCCACTCTTTATGCTCACTCTCCATATACTGGTCCATCGTCATGCCCTTAAATCCCGTGTAGCCGTTGCCGTTCTGCGTGCCGACCACCGCAATCGTGTCACCCTCAAAGGCATCAACCAAATTGCGTGTAAAGCCACCTTCGGTGCCACCTCCAACTCCGCCGCCCACGACAGGGTACACCAGCAGGAGGACCATGTCTTTGCCTCCCGTGTTCTTGCGTAGCCATTTCACGCCGTCGGAGATGGTTGTATCACTGACCCAGTTCACTCGCCATTCGCTCTGCATGTTATCTACTGGGTGGGTCTGGAGGCCGTACTGCCGAAGCATAAACGACCAGTAGCCGTTTCCGGAACCAATATCGGCCACTGGCCGTCCGTCAGCCAGGATTTTGAGTATCTCAAGGCTCTCGTGAGATGGTGTGGCGCAACCAAAATGATGCATGAAGATGGGGAGGATGTGGTGGCTGGTGGCCACACGCTCTGCCGACAGACAGGGGCCACACCACTCTAGCGCCCGGCATGACCATGCCCAGAAGTCGTAGTACGGGTTCGGGCTGGGCGGCTTCTTGGATTTGGGAATGGTCAGTTTTGCCGTCAAGGCGGGGTGCAGATATCGCTTGTCCGCGAGGTTGGCCGCAGCTTCGCTCCGGATGGAACCCTTCTTGGCGTTGGTGCCCAAGTTCTTGAGTGCCGAGGCCGTTGCCGTCGCCGGGTTGAAGACGGAGATGTAGGCATCCGTGTCTGCCTGTGGAGGCGGATCTTTCTGTGGCGAGCTTCAGCCTGTGCCCAAGCAGGACATCGATAAACGGGGTCTTACATGCGAGCGGTCATCGTTGCGGTACCAGGCGTGGAGGCCGTTCGCACCGCCGAGGTTGACGACGGCCTGAACCTCGGCCAGCTTCACACTCGTTATGGCATGATAGGTATACAAGTCCCGCTCGGGCAGTTGTAGCAGGACTCGACTGGCATTGTACAGGTCGTTTTGGATCAGGAGATCCAGAGCTTGCTTTTGGCGGTCGACATCCTGAATGAGCTCATCCGGTTGAAATGAGGGACTGCCGACGCAATAGGTAAACTTTGCGTGCCGAGACATCGGAGAGCAGGACAAGAGGGAGTCAGAGTTGCATAAAGATCACCCACCGGACAATGAGTAATTAACTGAGAGGATGGTGACGTCGAACTGTCTCTGCCAGAAAGTGGATACTGGAGGTGCTTTTGGCTGAGGTTGTGGATGTGGAGTGTAGAGGGGTCACGATACGCTACCCTAGAGATTGGTGTAATCGGCACTTGCGGGAGTACCGCCGACCTGAGACCAGCATGGCGCAGCTCCAACGCTTGTGACATGCAGCTTCGACGACGTCCATCATATTGCGGGGTCAGATCTCACATTCAACAGATCGTTTGAGGGCGAGAGCAATGACCCGGATGCCGGAGTACGGTTGGTGCGGTTGGTACGATGGAGGTAAAAGAAGAGAGTCCCACAAGCGCCGAGGGAACTAGCCACATGACGATAGTCATCCTTGAGCGCCCCAAAACTTTACTCGACCAAGCCCTCCGTCTCTCCACTTGCATGCCGCATCGGTCCCGAGGCTGCTATGCAGGATACGTATGATACCGATGCAACATCAAGACAGGCAGGAGGGGAATAGAAAAAGAAATTTGCTGGGAGAATTCAGCTGAGACTGCTGGCTCGGCGTCGCGGGCGGGCAGGAACCCACAGGGGAAGCGAAACCACAGGTCGAATCCTGAGATGCGACTCGTCACCGAGCATCAGATGCGGCAGCAAAAAGCAACGAGCTTACATCCACGGCACTGTTGAGCGCTGCGCCGCCCACTTGCGCGCTCCCTGCGTACGGCTTGTGTACGGCGTGTGTACGGCGTGTGTACGGCTTGTCTAGAGTCTGGATCATCAAAGGCGCCAGGAAAGGCGCGACCTGGACCTGCCTGGGCTGGGGCGGGCGGGCGCTGCCCCACCTGTTTCCTCCCTCGTACAGAAAGGCTTGTCCCCTAGTCTGGCCCTGTCTCCCAATGGTCGTCACCATCCCATTAAATCCCCAACGCTCTCATCCCGCCGAATAAAGACTTGCCTTCTGCACGTCACTCAACTCCCGGAGCCCGACGCTTTGCTCCTCCGTCTTGCCATCTCCTTACATCCTCTCTCGCCCGACGTCGCTGCTAAATCGACGGCCCTCACGACCCGGCTCATCATCATCGCGCATCGACTCCCGACGCGCATCCTGCTCTCGAGGACGCCAAGCCCAATTTGCAGCGTCAGCATCAGTCCTTATACCACGCTGGTGTAAGACCGTGCACCAAATCGACCACCAGCTGCCCGCTGGGTGCATTCAGGTACCATCGCGTTCCTGACAGTCGGTAACAACCGTCACCATCGCCGGGTCGATCTTACCGCCGTCTCGGAGAGCTGGGATTCGCGTCCCTGTTTTGCAAGCGCTCAGACGTGGTGGCTGCTAGGTATTGCCTGTGCCGCCTACCCAGCCGCCAGTTGGTGCCATACCCCCGACCAGCACTACGCCACCTACCCCAGCGACCATCACCATGGACACCACCAACCCCCCCCGAAGAGACATCGCAAGCACCATGACCATAGAGGCGGTCTTGCTCCCTGCTAGCGGCCACACTGAGGATGCACATGTAGCCCCGGCTGATCCCCCAAGTGCTGTAGAGCCTGAAAACCAAAAGTCCACTGAGGAGAAGCCCACCGAGGAGAAGCTCACCGAGGAGAAGCCCACCGAGGAGAAGCCCACCGAGGAGAAGCCTACTGAAGCCTCACCCCAAAGCCCCGCGGAGGGCCAGGTCACATCAATCCCAGAGCCCAATGAGGTTCAGAAAGCGGAAGCCTCTATCCCGGATCAACCAAAAGAGGCAGCCACAACACACCCCCTGCCAGAGAGTACATACTCGCAAGGAAATGATGCACAGAGCAAGACCGAGTCTTGGATAAAGACACAACAATTCGAGGCGCCGCTGGAGGCGGGTCCAAGCAAACTAGGCCAAGAAACAACACAACCTATCAACCCTGAAAATGGACATGGTATCCCCCCTCTGGATGTGACCAATGATGCGGTAGACGCCCCCGAATTATCGCCTTCCGGCACCGACTCGGGTTTCAAACCGGAACACAAGCGACCAGACTCGATGGTCATGTCCCCACTGACTCACCCCAATGGCATTTCTATGTTTCCAGAGCTTTCGACATTCGAGCAAGATGTAATCTCCAGAGCAGCTCTATTTGAGGCTGAAGATACTATCGTTGCCGATAGCGAGGAAGTCAGCACCATTGGAGATGGCCGATCGGATGCTGGTTACGAAAGTGACAGTATCACATCTGGAAGCACATCCATGGAGTCATCTATCCGAGACTACATGTATGAGAATGGCCGTCGCTATCACCGGTTCCGAGAGGGCACCTACAACTTCCCCAACGATGACGTTGAACAAGAGAGAGAAGACATGAAACACGCCATGGTCAAGTTGCTCTGCAACCAGAAACTCAATTTCGCACCCATTGGAGAGCATCCTCAGGAGATCCTTGATATCGGGACAGGTACCGGTATTTGGGCCATTGAGAGTAAGTTATTTTCTGGAAAGGTGCGACTCATTGGATAGGAAGCTGACATGTACCAGTGGGCGATCAGTACTCCAGCGCCAACGTCCTCGGCGTCGACCTCTCCCCCATCCAGCCTGACTGGCTACCACCCAATGTCCGATTCATGGTGGACGACGTTGAGTCTTCATGGCTCCATCCCCGAAACCACTTTGACTACATTCACTCACGGCATACGGTGATGGCCATCAAAGATTGGCCGCGACTATTTCGTCGGGCACTAGAGTAAGTCAGCTTGCCGTCCCATCACACGGATTTCGCTTACGGAATCAGACATATCAAGCCAGGAGGCTGGTTTGAGCTCCAGGAGATTCACCACAAGCCACATAGTGCGACCCGCAACGGTGTGGTGCCACCTGAGCACCCTATCGCCAAATACTGGTCGTTTGTGACTGAGGGTCTCGGGGCACTGGGGGTGAATTTTCACGCGGCGGCTGGTGGTAACCTGGCGAACATGATGCGGGAAGCAGGCTTCGTCAACGTCACAGAGCGAGTGTTCCACGTACCTCTGGGGACATGGCCGAAGAACAAGGTTTTGAAGACGGTGGGTCTCTACTGGCGGACGATTCTGATGGACGGGATGCAGGCTATTGCCCTCGGGCCCCTGACGCGGGGACTGGGGTGGAATCGGGAACAGGTGGAAATGCTCCTGGTTGACGTGCGGAGGGCCTACAACACCAACACGATGTTGATGTACATGCCGTGTCATATTGTGTATGGCCAGAAGCCGACATATGTATGATTGGAAAATAAATGGACATTTTCCCCTAGTGTAAAGGGAGACGCGCATACATAGGTAGGTAGGTACCTACCTGTATACACGCACTTGAACCTGGACCTGGACCTGCATTTGAACCTGGACCTGAACCTGGACCTACGGAAGCGCCGCACACCGGATCGATGATGGGAATGGTTCCTTTCCGGTGAGAGAATCGACGGCTTGGAGGGGCAAGGGGCATAGCCCACTAGTTCGGTAGGCGCCTCGTGCCGGACCGCTGGAGACGTGGGGCCATGGAGTGGAAATTAGTCGACCCCATCGACGCTGGCTCCGCTGAGGCTTGCGGATGCCAATGCTGGGTCGGCGGCGGGTCTGTTCTGGGTCTGTTGTAGGCCGGGGATTGACCAATCTTGTCGAATCGGAGGGGGATATGGATCAAGGGATGGATAAGGACGGCGAGCCTGACGGGCACATGCTCAACAACGGACGCTGCCAAGTGCGGCATCCCGTGGCGGTTCTGCTGGCATCCCCTGGATGGACTGGATGGACACGGGCACTGGGAAGCGGACACCGGGAAGCGGACACTGGCTGGGTCCATGGAACCATGGGCCCTTGACGCGAACCCAATTTAACTGATCTCCTTGATTCCAGTTCGCTCCCCTTTGGCTTTTTGGCTTTACTACTCTGCAACGGCACCATCGGGGACTCCCATCATCAATTGCTCGCTTTGTTTCAGTAGCATCATCTAGTGTTTGTCAATCCCGGACATTGACAAGAAGCAAACGTCATTGCGCAACAGCCAACATCCAACAGCCGACAGCCGCCAGCCAACAGCCGACAGCTGCCACTACAGTGCGCAACCCAGTGCCGCTTGTTCTTACGTACGTACGTGTGAAGCCGCCTTTCATTTCAGTCAACCCATCTCGTCTCCAACCCATCATCTCCATTCAGGATTCGCCGTCACACCAAATCATAAACCATGGCAGCTTTGCCCGCCCAATCGGGGATATGTTTGAGAGGCTCCCAGTGGCGGCCTCCCGTCGTGCGACGCCCCGTACAGAGAGAGAAAGATGTTTCATTGCACCTGGACCCAGCGGCCCGGGAAACCAACCGCCTGTGCTCAAGTTGAGCACAGGTGACCAAAGACGGCCCTTTCGCCCTCTTGCGAACCGGGTTTCACCCTCTGCCTTTCCTCGGTCTTGGTGCACTTCCGGTGCTGAGTGGCGGAGAGCGGAGGGCGGAGAGACCTTTCGAGACTTTTTGCGAGGGCAGTTCCCGTGGCGGCACACAGGCAAACGCCACCGCGAGCGATGGGTAATGCTTGACACGCTCTGTCTTAGACACTTCGGGCCTGTCTCTGCTGTCGTCCGTCAGGCGGTAACGAATGGGCTCAAGGCCCGTCGCCAATGCCACATGGACTCCTCGTGTCGGCATGGATTGCAATGCAACCTGTTTCTCCCAACACGTCTGTGCCCACGGCCCAACAGCCGGGAGAGGCAAATGCCTGCGCCCTGCGATTCACCCGATGCCCATGGGACGCCGGATCTTCTCCAAGTGCGATGCGCTGCATGTGTTGTGTCTATCGACTTTTAGTACGACGCCTAGTGGCTTCCCCTACCTTTCAGCTTTGCTTTTTGGCGTCCAGCAGCTCGGCCGGACCTGTCCCGCGCGAGCCCAGCGCATGCATGGCCTTCGGCCTTGATCAACCAGCGGGGGAGGGGGCTAACTTGGATCACTCGAGCAGGTTAAAGCAACCTGGAAACCCATTCAAAATTCGAGTTCCGGTTTCCCAAAACTTGCACCCACTCTGTTGTGACCTCTTGCAACTATGGCCAAGCTTAGAGTCCCGTCGTGGCTTCAGAGCTCAAACGGCACCGCCAATGCCAACGGTGCGGACGAAGCCGATCGGAAGAAGCAGAACCGCTTGTCCTTGAGTGGCCTGGCCCAGTTCATGACCAAGGGTGACCAGCCCACCCAGGCGTCGTCGGTGACCGAGACGGAGCCCGACACTACTCCTGCGCCATCGGAGAAGGCTCCCAAGTCGTCCACTTCTCACATGATTGACCTTGCCAAGAAGATCACCCAAGAGACTGAGAAGCTTGACAAGTACTTGAAGGACAACGATCTGCCCAACCCTGGCTTTGACGTCGACGCCCCGGGAGACTTCCCCAAGCTGCCAGCCGATATCCAGAGGAGCCGCCAGGAGGTTGTATATGCTACCAGGGAGCTAAACGCCTTGGTTCGCGGCCCTAGGGAGCATGTTAGATGGGGTGTCTGGAGTGTAAGTCTCACCCGGTTTATGATGGGCACCGAGCTGACCAGTTGCGCAGTTCCTCGATACACTGAGTCTCCAACTCATCAACAGCTACGGAATTGGTATGTGAATTGAGCCCTTCAAATTTCCATCGCTAACTCTCCCCTAGCCAAGCTCGTACCTGTCGATGCGCCCATTGAGTTGGCCGTGCTCCAAACCAAGACGACGTTGGATCCCATCAACCTTGCTCGTTCTCTCCGCCATGCCATGACCAACCACATCTTCCAGGAGCCCACGCCCGGCTTCATCGCTCACACCGCCGCCTCGCGCATGCTCGCCGAGGATGGTCCTCTGCAGGACTGGGTGGGCTTCAACTCCGAGGACATCTTCCCCGCTGCTGCCCACTCGCTCCAGTCTCTGCGAACCCACCCCGAGGGCACTGAGCTGACTCGCACCGGCTTCAACTTTGCCTTCAACACCGTCGACAAGGATCCTATGTTTGTCACCTTTGGTAAGGACCCCGAGCGCGCCAAGCGCATGGGTGGCGCCATGGCCAGTTTGACTGGCGGCGAGGGCTACGAGGTCAGCCATTTCGTCGACAATTACGATCTGTCCGACGTCGATGCCAAGGAGGGCACCTTTGTCGATATCGGCGGCAGCCACGGCTTCGTGTGTGTCGACATGGGCAAGAAGTGGAAGAAGACCAAGTTTGTTGTGCAGGACCTGCAAAAGACGGTTGACAGCGCGCCCAAGCCCATCTCCTCTGACGAGGACGTTGCCCAGCGCATCACCCTGCAGGCCCACGACTTCTTCACAGAGCAGCCCGTCTATGGTGCTGATGGTATGTCTATATTATCGTTGCCTTGACACGTTGCGGATACTAACTTATTTTCTAGTCTACTTCTTCCGCTGGATCTTCCACAACTACTCGACCCCCTATGCCATCAAGATCATCAAGGGTCTCGTCCCTGCGCTTAAGCCCGGTGCGCGTGTCGTCATTAACGACCACTGCCTGCGCGACGTCGGATTGGAGAACCCCTGGGACGAGAGGATCATCCGTAGTATGGACATGGTGATGCTGGCGGTGCTGAACGCCCAAGAGCGAACCGAGACTGAGTTCCGAGAGCTGTTCAAGGCTGTCGACGAGCGATTCGTCTTCAAGGTATGTGCTTTCCATATCGGGTTGTGTCCTGGTACGGTTTCTAATGTGATGATTAGGGCGTTTCAAGGAGCGAGGGATGCAGAATGAGCGTTGTCGAGGCCGTTTGGATGCCAGAGAGCGTTGAGAAGACCGAGGCTGAGGTGGTTGAGGAGAGCAAGGAAGAACAAAAAGTCGAGACTCCCGCCGAGGAGACCAAGGAGGCTTAAGAGTGTGGTTTGAGGAGGGTCCACAGACCATGACCTGGCTAAAAACTTATTGGCTCTGAATGATGGTGATGATGCCTTGAACAAATTCGGTTCGTTAACTTGAGTATTATAATACATTTCCAACGTATAACTTTCTTGATGAAATCCACCATGGCACTCTTGTCATTGAACCTGTCCCTTTGTCAAAACTACGTCGGGCGCATGGAAGAGCACATGGATCTGAGAATTGCATGTTGGAAACGAGGTCAGTCTTTCATTTCAAGGAGCACCTACGAGTACCTCAAGCCTCTCGTATATACCTCCCTTTATATGATGTCCTGGCTAGTTTGATCAAATTTGCTATTGCGATTATGATCTTTTCGATCCTTTTCCGCCTCTTCCTCCCTTGCCCTGACCTTTCTTGCCGCCCGCGCCGCCACCTCCACCGCCGCCTCCACCAGAGGTGCCACCAGCCATCATCACCCTGACTTTTCCTACGGGCACGCAGTTGTACGTCTCCTCGGGCTTGAGCGCCTTGAGGAGCTCAGCCTCGCGGGGCCACATGCGCTCCGAGTCGCGAGCCGTCTCGTCGACGACGCCCTTTTTGGCGGCGGCGGCCTTCCAGCGCTCTAGCACCTCCTTGACGGCCTTGCCCTTCTTGGTAGCGCCAGGCTGCAGCTTGGCCTTGTACTTGAAGCGGCCGAGGGCGTTCCAGGGGGCACACACGGGGATGATTTCGAGGATCTCGTCGCCGGGCAGCGGTGTTCCGACGAGGGCATCGAGCACCGTCATCTGGTCCGCCTCGTCGGCGTCGAGCACGT
The DNA here is from genome assembly GCA_014621425.1 of Cylindrodendrum hubeiense. Taxonomy (NCBI): domain Eukaryota; kingdom Fungi; phylum Ascomycota; class Sordariomycetes; order Hypocreales; family Nectriaceae; genus Cylindrodendrum; species Cylindrodendrum hubeiense. Next base: position 47,194 of record JAANBB010000279.1, read on the forward strand.
CAAGACCCTCGTCCATCATGACGCGCCGGATCTCCTCGTGCTCGGCCGTCTCCTTTTGCTGACGCTGATGCTGCGCCCGACGGCGCTCTTTGGCAGCCGCCAGTTCAGCTTCTCGGTCCACCTTGGCCTGGACTTCAGCTTCGGCCTTCTCGCGACCAGCTGCTGCGCCAATGAGGGCTTCTGCGGCAGCACGGTCGTCGTCGTCTTGGTTCCTATACTTGGCGGCAATCTTCTTCGCCTTACCGCGCTGGCCACGCTTGGTAGCGGCCTTCTTTCCAGAAGTTTGAACCGACGACTTGCTCGGCGCTTCGGATTCAGCAACAGATTCGGCGGGTTCGTGGTCCTCGCTTTCCTCCTCATCTGACTGCCCATCCTCTTCATGGACAGGAGTCTCCTCAGAGGTGGGCTTGTCATCAACATTCAACTCTGAGATGCCTTCTTCGGCATCCTGAACATCTGAGTCGCGGTTTCCGCTACCAAATGCCTGAAGCGGGTTGTCTCGGGGCTTCTCGTCGCGTTGCTGCTCATCATCGGACTCGTCTTCAGAGGCCTCTTCAAGTTCTGCCCCGTCCGGTTGCTCTGTCTCGGCCGAATGCTGATCATCTAGGTCCTTGTCTGATGGTGCAGGTCGCGCAGCCTCGTTGCCGGCCGTAAAGTCACCGTCGTATAGCCGGTGCTTCACATGCTTGGCCATGCTCTCCTCACTGATCTTGAACATGATACCCAGTCCGAGCAGAAGTTGAGCGGGGGGGAGGAAGTTCTTCTTGCCTTTCACCGTGAAACTTCCGGTTGCTAGGTACTCTCCGGTAGAGGTTGATTTCGAGACCTGGTCGGCGTTGACCCACCAAGCCGGCATGCCAGCCTTCGAGTCCCAGGCTTCCGAGGAGCATACAGCAAGAGAGCCTGCTTGAGATAGTGTTGCTGGTGGGATCGGAGCATCCGGCGTCTTGGGGTTGTTCTTGATGATGATGCTGGATGCTCCATGCAGATCGGCGTGGCAGTAAACGTCGCCCTTGCGGAGATATCTTTTGTAGATGATCTCGTTCTGCTGGGCGTCCTTGCCTCCGATGACCAGGTATCCATCAGACGAGATGAACCAGATGAACTTTTCGAACCACAACTGCTTGCGGATCGGCTGTAGTAGAGCCTTTTCTTGCTTGAGTCCCTTCTTGAGATCCTCGGTAATCTTTTGCTCCGTGTTCTTCAATGCTTTGGCCACCTGTTGCTGGGTCTTCTCCTGTTTATCGACCGCAGTTTTTCGTTGATCATAGTACTCTCTGGCATTACTCCACGGGGTGAGAGTGAGGTTAATCTCCACAGCCAATTCCTTGCCAGACGGTTTTCCTTTCGCAGTCGTCGATTCGTCACCACTTTCTGATGCGCTGTCATCGGTTTCGTAGGGATCGTCTTCCTCCTCTTCCACAGCCTCTTCCTCAGCAAGCTCCAAGGTAACAATGTTTTCGGACAGGTTGAGAGGTAGCTTGATGATATCTGCAACGGGGTTGTTTCGCTTTTTCTCGCGTTCCACCAGCTTCCCAATGTCTACCCAATCCATACCCTGACTGAGCAGTCCATTGACGGCATCCATCGCCTCTTGGACTCGCTCTACGTTGGTTTCGATGGCAGCGGCTTTGCGGAAGTTCAATGTCTGCGCCTCCTGCAGTCCCTCGATTCGCTTAGACTGCTCCTGCTTTGCCGCGTCTAGCTTTCTCTTTGCTGCCACTTCCCGTTCAGTGAGTCTGGCCTCGAGCTTTTGGCCTTCTATCGAAGAAAAGAACTCGTCGATTGTCTCGTTGTAGGTCTTGAATTCGAAAACCTCAACTGATGGGTCCTTCTCTAGCTTATGTGGAATGAATGGATGGAAGTCCTCGTAAAGGAGGCCTTTTCGTTTATTCTGGGGGTCATCTTCCTCGGTGCTTTCTGGTTTGGGTGCATTGCGCTTCGCAAAGATGTATCCTGTACAGGTAGCCGAACCAGTGATGTTCTCAACCGTTTTACGGGCTTCAGAGAGCGACTTGACTAGGTCGTCTAGTAGGCTCTCACTGGCCAAAACCTCTTCTGGTTTCGTCGTGGTATCAAATTGGTTCTTTTGTAAAGCGTGATCCACGAGAATGGGGGGCAGCTCCGTGATGGAAACAGCCAAAGCTTTTCTCAAATCGCCACCGGGCTTCCCCTTGAGCTTTTTTGAAGAAGACGTAGCCACAGCAGCTTTCGCTACCGCAGCTTTCAAGGCATCGTGTACCCTCTCTTTGGTCAAGGGCGGGATACCCTTGAAGTTCTGTCGGTTCTCCAGTGAATATTCAACACCGACTCGTTGAGGCTCTTGTCCTTCTCCTTCTGGGACAATTCTGGCGAGCGTGAGGATTTTAAGGTCGGCGTCAGTAAGAATGATGTTACCGCTCTGCAGACGCATTTGTTAACTAGAGGACTTGAAACCATCAATGGGCCAGGGGAACAAACAGCGAAGAACTCGAGGAACAGCCGGTACTGGCCATCGCTAAACTGAAATTCAAGGACTCGGTCAGTCCCAACTTGCTTTACTGCCGTCAACCGTCGTGTCTTAAGGAACTTTCGGAGTCGTGCCACAAATGCCGAGGGGGCCGCAGCTGTTGTGCGAGCAAACTCGGTCAAGTGGCAGCGAAAGCCGGTATCAATGACCAGTTGCTTCTTGTTATCGGGCTTGGAGAACTTGAGAAGAAGAATCTTGGAGGAGAGGTCGTAGACGTTGGACAGTCGCAGAGTCACCAGATGCTCTTGGAGCTCATGGGCGATGACCTGCGGGGTAAGAGTCAGCAACTGGTCGGCGCCAGCGAGGCCTGGGCTCTTCCCACCTTGACGTCCAAGGACGAGAAACGCTGCTTCATTTTGGATTACGCTTCCTAGCACTAGCCAGCTTAATTCAGACGTTCCGTGCCGAAGGGCTGAAATTCACAGTCTGGCAGAGGCGAGTCAACGTGGGGCAATCGGCCGTCATCGCGGGGCACGATCCTTCGCGGTTGTGACATCACGTCACGTGGCCAGGGAGCAGTTGCGTGAACATTGTACGAGGCCGGGCACGTAAGCGGGATCTGGATTCAATGCGACAAGTGGCATCATAGTTTAACATCGTACAGGGACCGAATGCGATTTCAGATCAATTGAGCTGGGGGATGGCTCTGAGCAGGAAATATTGAGCTCCCTGCCACTCTCTGGAACGCAATGCTCTTGGATGTGCTTTTGGCTTGGCCGCAACTACCGAAGCGGTGTTTATCCGGAGTGCTCTGGCGCCACGAAATGCGGCGCGGAAGTTTGATCGAGCAGAAGCAGCATTAAGCAGAAGCAGCGTCAAGCAGAAGCAGTGCATGCCGCAAATGTCACGGTAGCATCTGCTTGCAGCTGGGAGGGAGCCACAATATGCAAGAAATTACTTCGAACTGCCATGCCGGGTGCTTTCATTCTTGGGGATACGAAGCTGTGCTGTTTCATCATCTCATGTCATCTCATGTCATTTTGGAAAATTGTGTCGACGCTCTGACAATCCTGGAACGGCATGCCAGGTGTCGGGGGGATTTGATGCCCCAGATTTGTCTCGGACGTCGGCTATGGCGCTCCCCATGCCATGCTCATGTTTACTTCAGATCGCGTGGGCCACGACGTGCCGCGGGCTATCAAATGCTGCCGGATGGCCGAGGTTCTTCGCTGAGTTACATGGTAGTTGCGTTGACATTTCCGAGAATAGAAACAAATGAGCAACTCGACGGTTCGACAGACGCGTCGTCGTCAACACACGTCCACACGCGGCCAGGCCGGCGTTTACGGGACGCGACCAGTCGAACTAGCGAAAGGAAGCTTGTGATCGCCCAAAGTCTAGCAAGCCCCGGCTGCTCTCGAGGCGCTCTGGAGGCCGTCCCTGACCCCACACCACCCGGATTTGTGTCAGCGGGCGCCTGGGATCTTCCCCGTCGTCACAGCAACTGGGCGCCGAGACCCCTGAGCTCGGTCTTGGCTCATTAGGCACTGTGTAGTCCGTACGTTATTGCTTGGGGGCCCTGGATGGGTTCGTGTTAAGTTGAGATGAGAAGGAGGTGCCTGCTTTGCTAGTTCATTACCAGGACCACAAGCTATACTTGTACTGTACGGCGTCTGTGTGCGGGAAAATTCCTTCCCGGACCAAGACATGTGGGCAATTGGGAACCGAGACACAGCCAGCGGTGAAGCAGAACCTTGCTGATGCTGATCGTTGATCATGGTGACGCAGCCCGAGCCAACTGGGTCATAATTGAGGAGGCTGGATGCTGGCAAGCGGGATGCCCAAGCTGCCAAGGACGGACGACAAAGTTCGAGGCTGCAGATGCAATGTGCGATGCGGAGGTGGCACCGAGCCCCAGCTCAGGCCGATATTGCACTGTTGGTATGTGTCCTTTGATCCATGGACTTTGGCACGCCCACCTCTTCGTCAAAGGTCCAAACGCAACCCACCCTTCAGGCCAGAGGTCGCGGTCCACCGGCCGTGGCGCCTCGTTTTCATCTGCGACCTGTCTGACACTGCGTACACTAAATAATGCACTTGCATAAAAGACATGGGATGGGCCCAATGGCGGTGATCCACGATATCCCCGTACCGGTTCATTACGACTTCCCAGATGCCTGGTGCCCCGCCCGTCGCGCTGCAGCCGAAGCAAGCTTGCATGCTCTGCGTGGTGTCGTTGGCAGAGAGCCGATATCGAGGAGGTTGGGAAATCACATGGCAGCCAATGGGTAACAGAGAGCTGGCGCGCCGCAAGGAGCTCCCAGCCACGCGATAGCGAGGCCACCACCCTCACCTCGGTCCTGCGAATTGAGTTGCTGGTGGCGAATGCGATTGTGCAGATTCTCGCCAGCCACCTGTGCTCAGACCTGGCTGAGCTGAGCGTCCCAACTCGGCACGTCGCAGCATTCGTACAGCCAGTAGATACATCCACCCTGTCATCATCGGTCAATCACACCTGACAACGAAGTTACTTCGTACGGACCCCGTCAGCCGAAAGTACCGCTGATTGAGCGGCTCGCTGGCTCCACCCACTTGATTGCGATAGTTGCCAGTGGCGCCGGACCATTGCTGTCACTGGCTCAGCCTAAGACGAGTCAAATTTGCTCCTCTTGCGGCCGGGTCACCCAACAGGCCCAGGCCAGCCAGGCCCGCGAAAATGAGGAGCCAGTGTGTTGTTTTCATCTCGTTCGAGGAGCCCACCAGCCACGGCGGATACGCAGCGGTGACGGATGATCTCCCATCCCCATTGCCCAGGGTTTGGGGTCTCCAGTGGCTGGCAATGGCCCATGAGGTGCCGCCGGCCGGGGTCGTCGTCTCATCGGGGGGCGCGGGTCGCGGGAGCTGGCAGCTGGGAGCTCGAGCTGGGCGGCAGCTGGGAGCTCGAGCTGGGCGGCAGCTGGCTAGCGACTGGCTGGAGCTACCAAAGAAGCTGGGGGGAGCTGCTCCGAGCTGCGCAATGCTGGTCTGTTCTCTGGTGAGACGTGAAAGGAGGGCTTGGCACGAATCTGTGTTAGGGCGTCGCTGCTTTAGGATGCGGTGATCAGGTGACTGCGGTCCGAGAGTTATGCCGGCTGTGTATCTTCACGTGATAGATACTGACAGCCAAAAAGGGTCGACCGAGGTGGCTTCCGTAGCTGGACACTGCTAGCGAGATGTTGTCATCAACAAGCTCAAAAGCAGCGTGGCTGTTTTATTTGCGACATCCAATCACGCCGCGAGTCGGGAAGTCCTAGCTATCTCGGCCTGGTACCTGATGACGGTGGGCCCCGGAGGGATGGTGTGGGGCCGCTGATGCAGGGGCTAGGAGTGCTAGACCTGTTGGAGGTGAGTAAACATGGCGCCCCCGGAAAGTAAACACAACGAGTGGCAGATGAGCGTTTGAGAGTTGGCCGGCCGAGGACAATCGGCACACCCTCCAGTGCTCACGGAAGGGCCAGGGAGCGTCCAGGGCGAGGGAATGTGGGAGAGGCTGGGAAGCTCGCTGGTTGACGGGTGGATGGGAGCTGTGCCAGGCAATCGGCCGGCGACGGTCCTCACAACAGACACAGCTGAAGCGCATCCAGTAGGCGGCGCATCCAATCCCGCCCCCGTCCTCAAAAGCCGAGCTCGTCTCCTCCGCTCTTCTTCCTCCAATTATCTACATCCACATCAAGCCTTCAACACCAGAATCCTCAACCAGACAGGAAGAAAAGACTCCAAGAAGACCATCACCAGTCTTCTGTTCTTTTCCCCCTCTCTTCGACTTTTGTTTTAAGTAACAAGAGCCAGAGGATTCTTCTTGTCATCCTTGATGAGAAGATTCTCTCGCGTCAAAAGTCGTCAACCTGGACTTTGAGGCCCGAGTCCCCGTCCCTTTCAGCATCTTCCCATCAACTTATCGGGACCACGAATCCCAGACCCAGACAACCACCACTACCCAGGTCCACGAAGAGGTCGATCTAAAACCCCTACAGCCGAAAGCCGGACGGGAAGGTCAATACTCTTCTTATTCCGCAACCACCACCGCTGAAGTCGTTCCTCCTCGCGAAGAGCACCACTACAGCGAAGAGGAGGTTCGAATCACGCGCGAAGAAGAACGTTACCGCCGTCCCGGTGTCCAGCACGGTGTCCAGCACGAGCAATATCAGACACAGACTGAGCAATACATCCACGAGGATCGTCGCCGGTATGTACAATTCTTTCTCTCTGTCGCTTTCCGCGCACTCCGTCTGCGCAATTGCAAGCGCTTTTGTCGCATCTTTCCGCGTCCACTTGCCGCGAGCCAAAGTCACCCGACTTTGGTCTCGCTCGCCCACCTCCTCTCCCGCTCTCCCGCTCTCCCACTCCGTTTCCCGCTCCCACTCTCGCTCCCCCGACCGCAATAGATCAGCGGACGAGACACCACAACAACAACAAACATCAGCCAGCCCCCC